>DF357438.1:75879-112343 GCA_000787875.1 Solanum virginianum | reverse complement strand
AGAGCTTTACAAAAAGATAAGAAAAAAGAAAAGGAATAAAATGAAAATTGAAGAAACAAGAAAAAAGCTTCCAGTTCTAAATTCAAAATAATTAGTACATTTTTTTTTACAATGACAAGGATGAATTTATTTTTATTTTATTATCATCAATCCTTAAAATAAAAGCTCAAGACGAAAAAATTTGGCCAGAGTAATGGGCAAAACTGGGTAAACAACTTTTTTTTTTCCTTTCACCTAATATCTTGAGCATAATTTATTTTAGAAATGACACTGTCTTTACGTCATTAGAGGCATCGAAAACAAAAAAAAGATATGTACGAACAAAATATTCAGCAACAAGAAAAAGAAAAAAAAATTAAATAAAGGAACTCCCGAGCATTTGGTGATCTTAGATGTTTCATTATCAATGGTGATTGATGACTCAATATTTCGATGAATCATTTCTTCGGACAGAAGAAGATTATGTAAACACTTACTCAAAATCTCACTTATTAAATTCCATTGTGAACGACATAATTTTTTTTAAAAATTCGCAATAATATATTATGCATAACATAAAAAAAATGAATACAAAATTTTAACTACTATTTAATATTCCAACAAAATTTTATTTTTAATTAAAAATAAAATAATCCCACCCCACGATCCAAGTTGGTGGTGATGAACAGTTGAAAAGAAAGGTTTTTGATAAATTGTAACTGATTAAATTTAAAAAGTACCAAGTGCTGAATAAAAAGAACATGGTCACAAGTTTTGATGATCAGTTTTAGTACTACTTTTTCTGTTAATAATAAATTAATTTATATTACTCCACTAATTCCTTAAACCTCCCTTTTCATTCCATTTTTACCCCTCAAATCTTTTCATTTTTAGAAATAGTATTAATATAGAAAAAGAATCAAAGCGCAAACAGCTGTAGGAAGAAAGGAAAAAACAAGTAAACCCCTCTGACTGGCTGTAACATTAGTAGAAAAAAAAATTAAAGATATACATAAAGACTGCAAAGTCAATAAAGGAAGCCCAAAAACTTTCTTGACAGCCATTCTCTCCTGCACACACAGCGAATCCAAATCTTCTCTCTCACAAACTCCATTAAACTCCTAAAATAATTCTTCAACCTTTTGAAAAATCTCTGATTTTTGGTTCTGTTTGAACACACACACACACATATATTTAATTTATGTTCAAGCCAAAAGTCAAATCTTGTTGATCTTTGGAATTTTTTAGACTGGTGGATCGGTGAGTAGATGGTTCTTTTTCAATACCCAAATCTTGAATTTTGAAGAATTTGATGAATCTTGAAGAAAGATGAGTTCTTGGTTATATTTTAATTTTTTTTGATGTATTTGATGATCAAGATTCTGTCTTTTTGGATGTTGCAGGTGGTTGTGAATATCAGGTTTTTTAGGAGGGGTTATGGTACACGTTGCTTACTACACAGGAGGCAGCTGAGCAGTGACTGAATTATATGGATAATTTATGCTGCTTCAATTCAAAGTTCTCAAAGGTGAGGTTTAACTGGCAGCTAAATCTTTTGGGATCTTTTAGGTTTTGTTTCATGAATATTTATTTTCACTTCTGAAGTTATATCCGAATTATTTTTCTGTTTGTTAAAGCTGATGATCAGAGTACTTTAGCTTCTCAGATGGAAGTATTTGGGGGGTTTAGCTTAAGAGTTTAAGTTATTTGCACTGGCAGCGTAAAAAAATTTTACAAAATCATGTCGTTTTAACTCTATTTAATAAAAATTGATTGGTAACGTGAAATAAGTACAAGTAACATGGTCCTTAGCTTAAGTATGCAGGGTCTTATTGAACTATGTTCCTCTTTTGGGAGTAAAGATCTTTTGGAAATTTTCTCTGTCTATCCTAGTTGGGGGGAAGCGGGGAATGCTTTGGGTTCAAGGTTGTTCTCTTTCTATGTGTGGTTTCTAGCAGTGTAGTCAAAGGCGTGCTTTAAGCGTTCTTAAGCCCAGAAGCGAGACTCAAAACGTGTTGGCTGCTTCACCTCGCTTTATGTGCACTTTAGTGTCAAGGTTCCAAGGCAAGCTTTCCTTGCCAATTAGCCTCTTCTGAAGAAATGATGCTGAACAATTGATATTTCACTTTATCATAATTTTCTTTTTCAATTTCTTTGGTCATATATTTGTCATTCATGTTTATAATTATTAGTCTTGAACTAAACATATATATTTGTATTTGTTTCTTCATTTACACTTTTTAACATTAAACCCCACACTTTATTTGTGTTTTACCGTTAAAGGCCCGATGGACCTAAGAGCTTTTTTGCGCTTTTCACCTTTAATAACACTGGTTTCTAGCATTAGCTGCAAGACAACCCTTGCGACCTAAGCTGTTTATTTCTCTTCTTTGTTGGCCTCCTAAAATGCCTTGCTTTGTCCTTGTTTCGATGTTTGTCCTCTAGCATGCTAACAAAATTTTCGCAATGAGTGTATTTATGGAGTGTAATTCTTGATTTTGAGCATCCCATCCTTGGTTTTGTTTGGACAATGCACCATTGGCCTTTACCCCTCCCAGTGGTGGATTACTATTGACATTTTCCATGATTTGGTGTTCCTTTGGTCTTCTTTCTACGAGACTGATAAATGACTTCAGGAGTGTACTTCCATAAAAGAGCCCCTTCCTGAGTAGGCAGGCACATAGTATCAAAAAATCCAGTGAGGTTTTTTTTTGTCTTCATCACCGCCTCATCAGTGGCGTAGCTGCATGTAGTGAAGGTTGCCCATTATACTATGTATATAGAAAGTTATACGAAGTCTATCGGTCGAAAATTATTTTCCATACGTACATATTTAATCTTGAACCCCCTTAATAAAATTTCTGACTTTGGCACGGCGCTTCACCAGAATTAGCTATGATTTTTTCTTTAATAGTGTTTAATCTCTGTTTATGGGCCGTCTTTAGTATACTTGGCTGGGGTGATCACAAAGCTGAAGTATCATTTTTCCTTTAGCTTGCAGGAGGAAGGTCATCATGTAGCTCTGGCAAAGGAAGCAGCAATCTAGGGCCTGCCAAGTATGGCTTCAGCCTGGTTAAGGGGAAAGCTAATCATCCCATGGAGGATTACCATGTTTCTAAATTTGTCCAGTTGCATGGACATGAACTAGGACTTTTTGCTATTTATGATGGACATTTGGGAGATAGTGTGCCTGCGTATTTACAAAAGCATTTGTTTTCCAATATCTTAAATGAGGTAAATTGTGAGTTTAGGAACCTTTGCAAATTACACTTCTCTGTTCTGCGAGGATCATCGTGTTTTTAGTAAGACAATTATTTTGGGTGAAAGTAATGATGGGCTATGTTACCAATTTTTCGTCAAAACATATTTAGCACATGCTTCCTCTTCCCCTCTCTCTATACCTTGCATTTGTTGGTTTTTTTTGGAGAATAGTATTAGTTCTCTAGCGTGAGCAACAGCTGAAATTGGTAAAGTTACCGGTCAGCCTCCTTTGCTAATTTGGAAAAGCAGAAGCTATAGTATTCTTTTAGAGATCAACACAAAATGTTAGTAGAGTTGTTGATCAAATCCGATATAAGTATCATGCCAAGAACAAAGTCCTAATGCATTACTGCTAACCAATCTCAGAAATTCCTTTTAACATCAAATGCATGATAATTTAATTTTGGTTGTTTTGTTTCTTTAATAAATATCTGTTTATTGTTTTCTTTTTTGGTGTTAGGGGGCGGGGTTTGCTTGGTATTTTTCTCACCTTTTAAATGAACATTTTCTAGGAGAATTTTCGGAATGACCCTCATAGGGCCATCTTAAAAGCATATGAGAGAACAGATCAGGCTATTCTTTCACACAGTCCTGATCTTGGAAGAGGTGGTTCCACTGCCGTGACTGCAATTCTTATAAATGGTCGTAAGCTATGGGTAGCAAATGTTGGGGATTCGAGAGCAGTGCTTTCTAGGAGGGGTCAAGCCATCCAGCTGTCAATTGATCATGAACCAAACACCGAGCGAGGTGACATTGAAAATAGAGGTGGTTTTGTCTCAAACATGCCAGGTGCTTCTCCCATGCTCTCGCTTAATCCTGTGGATATAATAGTGTTGTTCTTCTCTCTTCATTATATATTGCAAACTGAAAATGGATTTCATTGATTAAGTTTCTTAAATCTTAACATCGTTCGTACATGTACATATACATAACCTTAGTTTTAGGCATGCATGGTCTATCTTCACTTGTCTTAATAGATTTGATACCACCAATTCTCTTCTTCTAACATAAATCAATGGGATTTAGTTTAATTTGTCCTTTCTTATAAATGTGATACTTCATCTCATGTTGCCAGGGTTCAGGGTTAGCACTACAATGTGTCTTTTTCGTGGTTTCATATGGTCGAAAGATCTTTTTAACCCACTAATTCTTTCTTGTTTTTTATATATAAATTTTGTAATTTTTTTTTTTACAATTTTTAATATTGTTTAAAGTGAAAATAAAATCATAAACTTTGCCATTAAAAATTTAGGTGGGACTCAGCATTTTTGGGCTTAAAATAGACGCTTTACTAGCCTCACCCTTGAGCCACTTCTGCTGATTTGATCTAGACTTAAAACGGCATCTCACTTATTTTGTTGCATTTGGAGATTGTTGGTGACATGCCTATTGAAATGTATATAATCTCAGGGGATGTTGCTAGAGTGAATGGTCAACTAGCTGTATCTCGTGCTTTTGGCGACAAAAACCTAAAATCACACTTGAGCTCTGATCCTGATGTGACAAATGCTGATGTTGATGCGGATACAGAACTTCTCATTCTTGCAAGTGATGGTCTATGGAAGGTGCCATTTGCTCCAAACATCTCCTATCCCTTTCTGTTTTGGCACACTCTGAGGTGCATTTTTTTTCCTTTTCTTGCTTTTGATTGCGGATTTGTCCAGGTAATGTCTAATCAAGAGGCAGTTGACATTGTGAGGAAGATCAAAGATCCAGAGAAGGCAGCCAAGCAGTTAGCAATCGAAGCGTTGGTCAGAGAAAGTAAAGATGATATCTCATGCGTTGTTGTCCGATTTAAGGGGTAATGCTAATCCTGGGAATTTATCCCAGTGTGTGCAGTATATATATTTATTAGAGGTGTATTTGTTAGATGAGGCGCGATTTATACTGACAGAAGCACAAAGTCTCAGACAATCCTACATAAATTCTTAAAATGTTACCGGAAGAGAGATTTGTTCCTCTCCCCCAACCCTTTGTAATATTTATGTTCGTTACTCGGGCCGTGTGGTTGTTATGTGTTGATTTATTCAGCTTGTAGATTCTCAGAATCATTTTTTCTGTCACTTTGCATGAGCACTTCAATTGTTGCATTTGTTAGCAAACTATTGCTTCATAAAATGGTAAAAATGAGTGAGCTTTTCGATGATATAGTTCCAACAGCCTACTTTTGCAGAATACCAAAGTTTCATAATCATAGGATGATGTTTTCAATTCAATTTTGAAATTATGGATCTTGAAGTGGATACTTTTTTTTTTTACAAGTTCTATATAGATTTGCATCATCGACTCAAGTCGTATCTATTTTTTAAGTAACTCAATTGTTAGGTAACATTAACATCTTGCCTATAGGCTTATGAGGGGACTAGCGTAGCTCGGGTTGGAGTCATAATCAAATATGGCGTTTACATGGTGGATTGAGTTAAAAAATAAAATTGCACCTTTATTATTAGCCATAACTTTTTAGCATGATGATAAGCTCTTAATCCTAACATCAGTATTACCATTAGTGTAGTGATGGAATGCGACCTCAGTAACAGTAACAGATGTTTGGAGAATACTACCAACAAATTGTTAAGTCAATAGCTACAGTTTCTAAAGTTATGTTTCACAACATTGGTCATGAATTTTATTTTTTGTATAACTCGTGTATCCATAAAGGTATTATACAAATAAAAAACACATTATTAATTGGTGATTTGCATAATATGGAAACGATTCCTTGATTATGGAACATGAATGTGATCAAACATCCTTATCTAATTATGACTCGTACAGACCTAAAGAGACAAGTTAATTGTCATGTCAACATAATATTATCAAGTGGCTGGGGGATTGACTGGGACGTATAAGGCCATAAGGGAATAGTCAATGAATCGTGTTGAATACTTCAACAATTATAGAGTAGCTCCAATGGCTTTTATGTGGCCGTCTCAAAATAAGAAAACGATGTCTTTTGAACCCAACTTGTCGCAGGTTCATTGTGGATTTTATATTTAAGTTTTTACGTTATTACAATTTTAATGAAATTTTATACAAAAATTATGAGATTTCATTAATTTCTTCTACTTTTTTCCTTTAGCCTTTAGGGTGTGTTGGATTTCAATATGCTAGATTAGATTGGTCCCTAATTTTTAGTATTTGATTAATTTGCCCCACTCCTTTATCACGTCTGATGATTGGCCTTTTTTTTTTTTAATGCATATAAATTGATAATAAGGAAGGTTCATCTGATCCAATTTATATTTAGAGGGTGGATATCACAGGTTTGAACTCATTAATCAATAAAAAAGCTTCATATAGCAGTATCTCCCATGTAGCAGTATAAGTTTTCTGTTAGCAAATATTACGTATAAGTAGTCTTTCAATAAAAAATATGCTATCTAAATATAGCATAACATCGCATTTTCTTACTTTTTAAATTAACAATTTTATCGAACCAGCTTCCATGAATGGCCTTCACTAGTACCACATGTTCATCTCCTGCTCTTCCACGTGTGCAAGATGTTTTTTAACCTAATACGAATATAAATGTTCATTGAATTAGTTGTTTCCTTACTGCGCATTTTATTATATATTCCAATTTCGATCAGACGATCACAGCTGTAGTGCCTTCTTTTACATACATATAACAAACTTGTTTGTTTTGTTAATACTTTTTCCATTTCGAATAGAATAACTTGCTTTTTTTTAAAATTTATTTATAAAAAAGTACTTTTTTTTATAATATTTTAATTTTAATTCTTTACATAGTATATTTAAGGTCATAAAATTTAAAAATATTTTAATTATTTAACATAATTTTAATTTAAGATGATAAAATTAAAATATATTAATTATTTTTTTAAAATTTCATGTCAAATAAAATCACGTTATTTTTTAAATAAAAATAAAGAGAGTATAATATAATACACGTATTTGAATTATTAAATATTTACTACTGAGCAAATCCTTGCATGAATGTGAACCTGTTCCTGATTCTTTGACCAATTATAGGGACAAATAATAACCCTTGTTAATTTTTAATTACTTTCTCCTTCACTTTTATTGTCAAATTTTGACCGGTTACACGTACTAAAAAAACTAATTACTTTGTATAATAAATTTATTATTTTACTTTTATTAATTATTATCTATGTTTTTTTAAAGATATTGACTCAATAATAATAAATTGAGTGTATAATAAAAAAATTCTTTTATCTTATTATAATTT
This sequence comes from Solanum virginianum, assembly GCA_000787875.1. NCBI lineage: Eukaryota > Viridiplantae > Streptophyta > Magnoliopsida > Solanales > Solanaceae > Solanum > Solanum virginianum. The sequence continues at coordinate 104,893 of DF357438.1, read as the reverse complement.
ATTAAAAATAAAAATTAAATTAGAAAATTTTTAACAACTAAAACGTAAACGAAGGAAGCATTAACTAACATGAAGTTGGAGAGTATTTGATTACCAATTGGTGGTGAGGCATATTGCTGTCCATTAATCAAGTCTTTAACCGTTAACCTCAAATCTCCTTGGCCTTAAAATAGTTAAATACCTGAGCTCTTTTTCCTTATTTTCCTCAAAATTGATATCACAATATATTATGTTATATCACACCAAACGAACATTTTTTCAGTTATATTATTTTCTAACAAGTTCAATTTTTATTTCCCAGGATAATGAACTGACTGCAACAGCGACGGTAGGGAATTTTTGCATGCAGTGACGTTTCGTCCAATGTTCTTATGGTCCAAAATGAATCATCCGTCATTTGTCTCTTACCGGGGCACCATTAAGCTTTTCAACCCGACCCGTTTTTGCCTATAATGCGTTTTCTCGGCCCTCAAATTTGTCATTATAGTAGTCGACCACCGGAAGAATTTTCCGACCAAGGGGCCATGACGGAAAGTAGTTATTCCCCTTTGCTTCTCAGAAACCTATTGACATCGGCGTTTGTCTTCGCTGATAAACCCTTCATCCTCTTAGCAGAAAGATATAAACTTCTGGAAACTATACGTTATTTCCTTATTTCAGCTCTTCTCTTCTTTCTTCGCCTTTTGCCTTCCTTATTCCCTTCTCTGAATCCTTCTGGAGATAATTACGGCTACCCTTTGAAGCCCAAAAAGGGGGAGATTCACTCTCCGGCTGCCGCGACCGGCGGTGCCGAGTCCGGGATATCTAGGGCCTTGACCCAAGTGTTGTCGATTGTGAATGATATTCCGGTGAGTTCAAGGAAATATGAAGTGGTGAGATCATTGGCCGAGAGGTTAATTGATGAGAATCTCTTGGAGGGTAACGAAGCTTTGAGGGAAGTGAATTGCTCCGCCTTGTCCGCTGCTTTTACGCGGACGCTTAGCCAGCTGGAATCCGCCATGGTGGCGGAAGAAGGCGGAGGTGTTAGTGGACTGGGGTCCTGTGGGGGCCGAGAGGGCGGCGATTACATAGGTAAGTTGAGCCGCGGCTTGAGGGCGATTAGGTATTGCGGCGACGTTGTGTGGCAGCGTGGTAAGGCGAGGAACCAGATGAGCCAATTTGGGTGCTCGGCTGAGAAGCTGGCGGCAGAGTTGCTATGGCTGGCTCAAAAGATGGCAGCTTGTGGTTGTGTTGATGAAGCTATTTATATGTGGGCTTCGGCTTCGAATGTGGCCTGGCTTGCTCTTTCTGCTGAACCGCGGCTTCAGGGGTCTCTCGTTAAGGTTTCAGGTAATTGTCTATGGAATAATCTTTGATTGCATTTTCCAATTTTCGCAATTCCTTTTATTGTACTTTAGTTATGGATCTGTTTCAGACTGAAGCATATTTGTTCTTGTTGTAGGTGGAGGTATCGAGTATAAATTATATAGATTTAAAGTAAAAATGAATCTGAATTGAACAAAATATGTACATAGAGCTCATCTGATATAGATTATGATCAATCGTTCGAATTAGTTTGTCTAATCATCTATAATAGTCTAAAGATCTGCCGTTGGTTTTGCACTGCACTGGGATATTTAGATTGTACTAGCAACTTCCTAAGCCTTAATGATTGCAGACACCTATATATTTTGCATTGTACGGCTGCACATTTCCCTTCAAAACATCTTTTAATCCTTTTACGCTAGATTTCTGCAATAGCAGAGTCTTTCGTATTGCTTTCTTTGTCTTTCTCATTTTTTTCTATTGTAGATAGTCCAGGCGATTGGAGTCTAGTGCAATCAAGAAATAGACGTTTCCAGTTTCCTCATTCTTATTACATAGGTTGCACCTGCTGCATAAGCTTAGACCCCTTTTCTGCAAAATTAACTGTGTAAAATGTGGTTCATATGAAGCAAGCCTTTTTAAATATCTTTCCACATAAGCTTCTATGGACATAATATGTTCTCTCATGTATTCCTCAGCTTTCCATAACCATTTGAAGAGAGCTTTTATTATGTATTCTCATATTTTATTGGGTACTACATTTCATCGTGAATTGCTATCAAATTTGATATTTTGTATGATATAAAGCTATCACCATCTGTCTTATTTATTGTTCATTTGGGATAGTAAAAGCACCATGTTCTGAACTCTCTTTATGTTTTTGTGCTCTTTCTAGCATTCTTATTCAAACAATCCAGAGAAATAGAAAAAGACGTAGAGGATGAAGAAAGTACAAAAGAGCATCTCAGGCGGACAAACATGAATATGCTGATGTCATGGCTGCCATTGCTATGTCGAGCAAGCAACGGTACAGATACTCCAGTCCTGAGTATTAGCGAAAGGACTGAGCTTGAAAGAATATTAGAGCAGATCATAGGGACATTGGAACAAGAAGAGGAGCAGGAAAAGGTGTTGTCTCTTTGGCTTCACCATTTCACGTATTGCCCTTCTTCTGACTGGCCCAACCTCCATGATTGCTACACTCGCTGGTGCACAGCTTCTCGTAAGCTCTTGCGTCACTGAATTTTCTACAAAATACCTTTGGGTTAGATTGTAGATTGACACTCTAAATACATGGAGTCTCATCTTTCTGGTAAGAAGGAGTCTCTAGTGGAAAGTAGAGGAAAAGATTATATTGCTGTGTTAATTCCTCTATCTGGTCCATCATTTTTGTAGGTTCTGCTCCTTAGCAGGAAAATGCCTATGAAGGTCCACCGAACTGTATCAGTTAGCTATGTCTTGTAATGATTTTTCCTTTAGTTCAATTTATAAGTCCAGAGCACACTTATGTTGTATATGCACGTTTGATATTGTTTATAAACTGTTCCAAGTTGCAGCAAATTGAGCGTACTAGTTTACTTAATTTCAGGCCTCAAATGTTCTTTCCTGCAGATCACATTGACTTCTCTTCTGGTTTATTAACATTTAGAAGTTTTATTCTTCTAGTATTCACTTTGTTTTGTGATATATCAATATAGAAACATCCCTTGATAACTAAGTTATGTCATAAATGGCCTTAACAGGTTAGTGCAAATTTAATCTGTTAGAAACTAAAGACTAGATGTATAATAATGTAGCAGGGATGTGGTGATTTCTAGCCTTCCATGTAAAAGTGTGTTTCTTTATAGTTCCAGTTGTTCATGTGGTTCAATCATCTTCCAACCCTTGTGTTGGTTCTCTAAAAGGACGGGGCAGCAAAGAGTATTGATTGAAATATCTCTCAATGGATTGAAATGACTTTCAATAATTTTATTAAGCTTCGAGGGGCTTTAAATAGCCAATATGAAACATAGATTCTGCATAATTTAAAATTCAAAAACTACTAAGATATCTCAACAACTCAAACAACCTACCTAAAATTCAAACTAAACAACTTATTTTGCTAAAAGTTACTACAGTTCAACACCCTGTTTGAAATGACAAGCGCTGCTGCACATTCAACAATACGACAGTAAACCTAACCGTGATGGTGAGGGAAGTACTGAAGCTGGAGTAGGATACTTTTAAGTTCCTATATAGCCACCAGCTTTGAGTGTATATCAAACGGCTCAGACGAGGATAGCTGAGGCTCCTGGGAAAGACCAATAAAATGCATTAGACAAGTAGGACGAAGGTGCACCTCTGTACCGTTTTTTTTTTTTTTTTAGTTTTTCTTTTGAGAATCTTGTAGAAGTGTACCTGAGTTGCATTTGCAGTATTAAGGCCTAGTCCTTTCTGTGCTTCATGAATCTTATTATGCATACTCATAATTAACCGTCCATAAGTCAATTTAGTCGCTTGCTCCAATGTTTGGATGAAACTATAAGTCAGGGCACCCATTGGAACACCTGTAAATGCCTGTAAAATCCAAGGTGCCGACATTTTGATGATTGAAGGTGCCAAAAGGGAATGTATCAGTAATCTCGCAAAATCCATGTTTTAGTACATAACACAATAGAATTAAAAGACCTTTACAGGCAATACAAATTAAGTTATGATAAAGACTTATTCCTGTTAGTATACTTACATTAGTTTGGTGTTTGCGAGGAGTCCTTTTTTTTTTTATAGAGATTCTAAAGTTAGTATAGACGTGTGATATTTACATTTCAGATACTAACCGTTGTATCTCCAGAATTTTGATGGTCGTCACAGGCACAGATGGAGAAAGCTGTCCCGCCGCTGGTACCTTTGTATGAGCTGATCCGATGGTCGTCCCACTTGAAGTATCCTACCCTGCTTGAAAACATTTTGTCAAACTACTTTTACTATTAACTTATGAAGTTTCATTGCAGGATCATGCATCAAAAAGGTAGGTTGATCAATAACCTGTTTATTATTCTGCAGACAAAGGGCAAATCTAAAGAAGTTCCACTGAAGCATGCATCCATTATGCCATGAAGTGTGGCTCCAGGAGGTAAAGGCCTTACAATGGTACTATTGATCTCATCATCTAGTATCCTTCCTTCTGTCTCATAATCAACAGGGCATAGTGTTTCATCGTGCCCATCAATCTCATCACCATCGCGGTCTAGTACTCGTGCCCCATGGCCAGAGTAGTGGAACACTAGTGAATCTCCTGATCGACAACCATGAACAAGCCAACGTAAGGCTGTTCTGATATTGGCCTTGGTTGGGTATCTGTATGGATCTTTCTCATCCTCTGCAAATTTTGTGTATTGCATGTTAGAAGTCTGACTGTTAATGTTCACGTATCTACACTGAAGTGTGAAGAGATAACAATACATTATACATACCTGTAAGGACAATTACTGATGCATTTGGGAACCCCACCTTCTCGACCAGAAAATATCTCATGGATACAACATCATTAATGCTTCCCTTGAGACTCTTTGGATGGCCACGGTAATTAATTCCACACAGAACTGCTCGTTTTCGTCCGTGTACTGCAGGAGGTCGGATATTATTAATCTGTGGTGACACAAACCGGTATTGTTGGGGCTGAAAATTATTAGTATTAGCATCTGGACTCATCCTTCTCGGCCTTGCAGGATAAGCTGGAACTTTGGGGCGCATATTGTTATTTCCAGGAGGGAAATTAGCAAAGCTGTTGTTTCTTGGAAGTTGGAGTTGTGTAACAGATTGGCACCTTGGACAGATAATTGTTGGTGCACCAATAGGAGCTGTCATATTCATGCCGCACCACTTGCATTTGCATCTTCTCCTGTCCATGATGAAAGAAGAGGGTGATCAAAGTTTGAGGTTTTGTTTGATGATTGAGAGGATCGATCAAGATTTATGTAGGATGGTTAAAGTAGACGTTGTTAGAGAGGGACTTGTAATTCTGGTGTGGACCAAATAAAACAATGGACAGTTTTGTTCCTATCAAAAAAAGAACAGGGTGATCAAAGTTTGAGGTTTTGTTTGATTGATTGATTGAGAGGATGGATCAAGATTTATATAGGATGGAAATATGATGGTTAAATTAGACGTTTTTAGAGAGGAACTTCATATGCTGTTGTGGGCCAAGTAAACAGTTTTGGTCCTATCAAAAATACCAGGAAGATCCCCAGTCTAAATGGGAAGAACTTTCCCCTTTGGAGGAATCAAAACAATTTAGTTACGGTAATTTTGATGGTATGTAGGTAAAAGAGAGACAGTTACATGGCTGCATGATAGGTGTCAATTCAAATTCAAGATCTACTGCGTCTTGCTTTTATGCAGGATGTTCATGATTATGGTTAAACAATCAAATCGAGTCGTAATTCGAACCAAATCAGTTAAAAATCCGATATTTGATTTGATTTGGTTAGGTCAGGGTTGGTTTTTAAATTTTGAAAATCGATACTATTTGGTTTGGTTTTGATTTTACTAAAAAAAATTCTCAAAAATAATCAAACCGAACCAAATAATTATATATATAAATTTTATAATTGTTTATATAGTATTCATAAATAATATATAAATATTTTGTTATATTTTAATTAATTTAAATCTTTAACTTACCATTTATATTTGAAAATACTCTTGTTAGTATTTTGGAATATGATTTTCTTGTATAACCTTTCTCGGGTAGTTATTTGGTTGTTGAGCTTAATTTTTTTTTGAAGATTTGATCTTTGGTGTATAATGACTTTAGTATTGTTCAACTAAATCACTTTATTTGTGTATAATAACTTTAGTATTGCTTAACTAAATCACTTTATTTGTATAATAATAACGCTAGTACTATTACTTAATAGAATCCACAGTAGCCTTTTGTGGATTATTCATGTACGAGGTGTTTGTGTCTATTAAGATGTGTATGTCCTCAACAAACGTATTACTTTCAAATTGAAAAATAAATCAAATCGATCCAAATCGACTACATTGATTTGGTTATGATTTTAACCAATAACCAATCTAAATCGAACCATAAACATCTCTATGCTTATATAGCGAATTTTTAACACAGATAAAATTTAAACTGAAACTATTAAGTTCAGATCAAACCCCAGCTCTATCGCTAATGGGAAATTTTAGGACATGCAACTTTCAAGTTGTTGCATGCACCATAACCAAAATCATTTATAAAGTTGTTTCTTTTTATAACAAAAGAATAACTTAATTATAGCTATCTAATGTAGTAATAAAAAATATAGAGAAACATTGATTGTCGCATTTACAAAATAATAATGAAAAAATGACCATATCAATAACGCACGAGAAGAATCTCCCTTTTTTTTCCGATGAGTGTTTGGTGCCCCTATTGGATCCTTATCAAGAATTTTTTCATTCCTACGGCTCAAACTCGAGACGTCTAGTTAAAGGAGGAGAGGTCTCATCCGCTGTATCACATCTTTTGGTGGTAAGAAAAATCTCTTTACTTTATTTGATTGACTATCTAGATGATTATCTCATACTCTCCGCTTAAAAAAGAATGACATAGTTCGATTTGGCACGAAATTTAAGCAAATAAAAAAGACTTTTTGATTTTATGGGTGTAAATTATAGTTGTGTCAAACATACCAAAATGTCATGTAATCTTGTGTCCTTAAATATCTTGTGTCCAAAATAAAAAATGACATATTTTTTTAAATAAATTAAAATAGAAAGTAGGTTTTTTTTTTTTAAACGGGGGGAGTAATTTGCTTCTTCCCTTACCTTTAACCCCCAAGTTTTTTTGTGAAAAGGAAAAAAAACACATGGCATTTAGAAAAGGAAAAAAACTCATTTTCTGATGCAACCTTTACACAGTGGCTAATATTCTCGCCATGTAGTAAATCATGGGTTTCTTTTAACTTGATCAAAAAACGAGTTTTATTTTTAATTTTATAATTTTATAAGTGGTGTAATGTTGATATCGTAACCTACTATTGTTTCACAAATTAAATTTTACAGTATAACATTTTTAGACCTTTTGAAACATACTCTGTGATGTACATTGGACATAACCGAGTATCTTTTTCTTTTATAATTTTTTTTATTAGGTGCGATGAACTAAAATTTAGATGATCCTGTTTAAATTATATATCAATATCCACTTCAAAGAAAAAAAAAAGTAACACATGTAGTAATGAAAAAAATGATTTAGTATGTCAAATCAGCAAAAAGCTTTATTCTCTTTCTGTTGTGGATTGGTGATGGAGGAAAAAAACGAAGAAAAATAATCGACCTATTTGCGCCTTTCGGCATGATAGATTCATCTTGTCTTCTTAAGGTTTGATCGTCTTCATGATTCTCTCAGAAAAATAGAGATTTTCTTCAATTTTCCTGTGTACTTTATCCATCTGAATGCATAAATTATTTTCCAGAAATCGAATTTTGCTGGACAATTTATATATAGCACGTTGCCAGAGAAATTGTAAAATTAAGACGAATCGTAATCGTGTTTGTCTTTGATTCTAGAAAATTAAAATTGACACGTGTCATCATCATCTTAGTAAAAGATAGGCACCCAATGGTTGGACCTAGCATATTATCTGTACTTTATACTTGATGGGAGGCAGCCTGTATCCGGTAGAATGAGTCAAGATGCGTACAAGCTAATCGGACACCAATATACTGCTGGTGGAAGGTGATAGGTATATTCCGAACAATGTTTCCAAAAAGATTAAAAATTTAGGCATGGTGATCAGTTTTTGAGCTGGCAATCAAAGTTTTAGCCAGCATATCAAATGTAATTAGAAAATGACAACTTTTTAATGCGAAAATAATATCTAAACAAAAATATCCCTGGCAAAATCCCTGGGTGCTGAAGTTCAAAACTTTGACGAGTAGAACTTGGTGGAGTTTGGAAAGTTTGTGGAGTTTGAACTTACAAAGGTTCAAACTGATTTCGTGGCTTCCATTGCTATGTTGAGCAAGCAATGGTACAAACACTCCAGACTTTAGCATTAGCGTATGGGCTGATCTTGAAAGCTTATTAAAAGCAGATGATAGAAAAGGTATTGTCCCTTTGGCTCCATTATTTCACCTATTGCCCGTCTTCTTGACTGGCCCAACCTCCACAATTGCTACGCTAGCTGGTGCACATCTTCTCGTAAGCTCTGGCTTCACTGAAGTTTCTGTGGAAAGCCTTTGGTTAGATTGATTCTAAATACTTTGGAGTCCCATTTTTTTGGCAAAGAAAGAGTCTAATGAGTAATGGGAAGTGCAGGAAACTTTTTTATTGGTGTTAATTCCTCTATCTAATCCATCAGTTTTCGTGATGGAGGAATCGCTCTTAGCAGGAAAATGCCTATGAAGGTACAAGGAAAGATGTGTATTAGTTAGCTATGTCTTGTACTTATTCTTCCTTTAGTTTCATTTATATGTCGAAAGCATGCTTAAGTTGCATATGCATGTTAGATAGTACTTATAAAGTGCTTATATTTACGAGCAAATTGAGTAGATTAGTCACTCTATCAGGCAACAGTTCGAGTGCCCTTTCAATTTAATCCTGTTATACAGAAATGAGACATTTATGTATATCAACAAAATAATTTCATGCATTGAATGATATAATAGGATTAGTGTTGCAGTATCTTCTATTGGTGTTTTTGACAGATAATATGGTTTTATTATCAATGGACAAGGAAGAAAAACACTCATTTCTGGTTTATCTGTCAGTGTGAAGTGCCCTGCAAATTTATCTGATCATACAAAGCTAGACATGTATCTTTATCGCCTATCTTTTCAAATAAACCGTCCAATAAAACAGGCTTCTGTCATATGAAAAAATCACACTGCACATCTTCTATATAGAGCTTTTGACAGTCTTGTGGTATGGTTTGTGATATAGATGGACATGGAAATAAAAACAAATTTATGACATAAAGGATTTGACCACAACATATAGCTGTAGACGAGCTGTTCTGAGCAAATTTCCATCTAGATCTTTATTCAGTGTTACTGATAAAGTTCACATAACGAAAATACACAGTAAAGATTCACATCAGAACAATACTATATGAGTGAATCTACATGATGATAAAAGGAAGAGTTGAAATTTATTATAGCAAGTTAAAAATGTTTAATATTAGTACAACAAGATTATGCCGGTGAAGTTGTACTCGGGTTGGAGTTGGATACTTTAAGTTCCTATATAGCCACCATCTTTGAGTGAATATCAAACTGCTCAGATGAGGATAGTTGGGGCTCCTGACCAAGAGAAATAAAATGCATTAGACAAGTTCGATGATGATGCAATGCTGCAGTGAAATTTTTTGGACAATCTCATAGAAGCGTACCTGAGTTTCATTTTCACCATTAAGGCCTAAGCCTTTCTGTGCTTCATGAATCTTATTCTTCATACACATGAGTAAGCGTCCATAAGTCAATTTAGTCTCTTGCTCCAATGTTTGGATGAAACTATAAGTCAAGGCACCTGTAGGAAAGCCTGTGAAAGCCTGCAGGAATCCGAAAAATAACATTTTGATGATCAAAGTGTTAAAAGTGAACGTAATATATAATCTCTCAAAGTAAATGACCTATACAAACTAGTTATGATTATAGCTTAGTCGTATTAGTACACTTACAGTTTGGTGTTTGCCAGGAGTCCTTTTTGATTTGTGTAGATATTTGAAATTAAGTATAGGAATAATTATTACAAATACGAACCGTTGTATCTCCAGAATTTTGATGGTCATCACAGGCACTGATAGAGATTGCTGTTCCTCCTCTGGTGCCTTTGTATGAGCTGATCCGATGATCTTCCCACATAAAGTATCCTGCCCTGCTTGAAAAGATTTTGACATACCACTTTTACAATAACATGATGTTTCATTGCATTGATTAAAGCGTCAAAACGGTTAGTTTCTCAATAACCTGTTTATTCTGCACAAAAAGGGCAAATCTAGGAAAGTTCCACTGAAGCATGTATCAATTATTCCATGAAGTGTGGCTCCACGGGGTAACGGCCTTACAATGGTACTATTGATCTCATCATCTAGTATTCTCCCTTCTGTCTCATAATCAACAGGGCATAGTGATTCGTCGTGCCCATCAATCTCATCACCATCATGGTCTCGTACTCTTGTGGCATGGCCAGAGTAGTGGAACACTAGTGAATCTCCTGGCTGACAACCTTGAACAAGCCAGCGTAAGGCTGATCTTATATTTGCCTTGGTTGGGTATTTGTATGGATCTTTCTCATCCTCTGCAAATTGTGTGTCACATGTTAGAAATCTGCTGTCAATGTTCAAGTAAAGTGTGAAAAGATAACAAAACACACCTGTAAGGACAATTACTGATGCATTTGGGAATCCCAACTTCTCGACCAGAAAATATCTCATGGATAAAACATCAGTAATACTTCCCTTAAGACTCTTTGGATGGCCACGGTAAGTAATTCCGCACAGAACTGCTCGTTTTCGGCCATGCACTGCGGGTGGTCGCATATTATTAATTCGCGGTGGCATGTTGAATTGTTGAGGCTGAAAATTATACTGATTTGGACTCATCCTTGCTGGCCTTGCTGGAAATCCTGGGGTAATATTGTTATTGGCAGGGGGGAAATTAGCAAAGCCATAGTTTCTTGGAGGTTGGAGTTGTGTAACAGATTGGCACCTTGGACAGATAATTGTTTGTGCACCAATGGGAGCTGCCATCTTCTTGCCACACCACTGGCATTTGCATCTCCTGCTGTCCATTGTGTGGAGGGTGCAACAACAGGCTGATTAAAGTGAAGTTCTCTTGTTTTGACTACTTGAGAGGATCGAACAAGATACATATGCATGGGAGGCGCACACGCACATATATATGTCACAGGTGGAGTCATGGTTTAAATTTTAGGAGTGTAATTCGCTATTCTACCACGACACTTTCAAGTTTTACTAGACTTATCTAATGAATAGCTCTTAATGTTATATTTCCCTCGGTAAAAGGAGAAATTTTACAAACATTCGACTTTCAATAGCCAAAATTTAGAAAGTTGGTTTCTTAAATCAGAAAAGTAACTCAATTATGCCTTTAGGCTATATAATGTATAAAATTTTAAACACATATTGTTCATTTACATAATAACTATATTAGTATAACTATATTTGCCTCACCATACATAACGTCCACGTGGTATCACTTACATAACCTACCTGTTTTTCCTAAATTGAATTTTAACATTTTTCATCTTGTTATTTTTATGTATATAAACATAATTGAGTTACTTTTTCATTTCAAAAATTAGTTTATGATTTTTCAGTGCAATAAACTAAAAAATAGATGATCATGGTTAAATTAACCCCATATCAATATATATTAAAGTGGGAAAAATTATAATACTATGCTATTTGAGGCAATTCTTATTTTCTTTAAAAGCATGGTGGGACACTTTTTCTTTAAATCCCTCCTTCCCTTTTAAGCTAGACTCAAAACGTATTATAAAATAATGTTTTTCGTAAATTCGATCTTGATTAATAATTATTGCTTTTATACCTATTTTATTTTTCTATTATTCTCTGAATAAAGAACGAATAAGAATGAAATTAAACAAAATTGATTCAAATAAAACCCACTCAAATATCGCTTATCAATAAAAGTAAAAACAAAGTCATTATAACACATTATTCTTTGTCCATACTATGATGTGTCAAGTGGCTATCTCCTAGTGCTTTATATGTCAAATCAGCCAAAAAGCATTATTCTCTTTTAATTTTCTTGATTGGGCAATTATGCTCTTTCAGAACCATGAGATTTTCTTTTTTCAGCAGTGTACTTTATATTGTCCTCAAATGTATATCATCCCACCACCAAAGGATGTAACGACGGATGGGTGGGGTTGCTTCTCCTTTAATCAGATGTTTCAAATTTGAGCTATGAGAATGAAAAAATCTTTGGTAAAGAATATTTTCTCTCAAATGGAGCTCTATGCAGCACGAATTCGAATATAGTCAGACTTCAATGTGGGTATCGACATCAGGTGGAAAAAAAATATATATCATTCATTTCAGAATTTTGGAAAGAAATGAAGGTAAGGACGGGGAAAAAAATTCCAATTTGTTGGTCGTATCTGATGCTATTTTTTTGTGGGAATCGGCATTGTGAGTCAAAGAATAAACTTAGTGTTTTATTATGTACTTGCACTCAATACGTTGAGAATCAGAATTTTTCAACAAAATTGTTAAATTAAGAGAAAATAATCTATTTTAAGTTATCTTGTTGTAGAAAATTGATATAAGAAGCAACTAGGAAAATGAATCTGATATCTCCATTTTATTCAATAAAATGCTAAAATAATATGCACTAGTTTGAGCATCCTTCTGGATGTATCATATTATTATTCTTGTTTTATATATGCACACACAGTTGTATGTATGTATATATATATATATATATATATATATATATATGTACAAGTTTAATTTTCGCCTTTTACCGACAAGTCAGCTTAATTTCATAAATGAGGTATGGGGATGAGTGGGATATACACACAAGTTAACCCTACTTTATTAAGTTAGAGAGACTGTTTTCGGAAAGCTTTCATTTTTTACAAAAAAAAATTAATAATAGTGTCTTGATCTCCAAATCCAGTAATAATGACGGGCTCGGCGAAAAGCAAATATTAAAGACAATCTTACTTATTTTATTAGAGAAACTGATTCCAAGATTCGGAATGACTTCTAATGCATAACCATGTTTATTCGAAAATCAGTACAATTGAATTTGTCATGAGATTAAGAATATGTTGATCAATTTGAATCTTGATTTGGTTGTTAAGTATGTAAATACGTTGTTGAATAAGTTTATTAAGAAAAATAAGTAATGAAATAAAGTCGACCTTTCATAAGTGAATATGAAAGGACTATTTATAGATTAGTGATGGAGCCAAAATTTTCGTTAAGAGTTCAAAAATACGAAGAAATAAATTGCAAAATACAAATGAGGGGTGGCAAAGGGTAAGACTAACTTTAACCGGCTAAATTTTACATATACCACCTTAACATGTATTCTTTATTTATGTTCGGCTTCATTGAGCCCTTCTTTAAGTTTTCTTTATCTTTTTTTTTCTTTTCGTTTTTAGTTTTCCGCTTCATTTTATTTTTCTTTCATAAAAATTAAATTATTAATATTGTAATACATATTCGATACTCAATAATAAATATTAAAAGAAATCAACAATATCAATATGTTAAATCAGTGACAAACGTAGAATCTTGTATAAGCCACATTGACACTTTAATAAATAGGTTCAGTGGTGGAATTACGTAGAGAGTCCTTCAGTGAAACATTTATACTAGTATATAGACAAAAACAATTTTTGTGATAGTTTTAAAACTGTGAGTTTCCTCGATATTAGAAAAAATTCTAGCGTTATAGGAAAAAAAAGTTCAAAAGCTATTATAGGTTCTTATTATTAAGATACTAGATAATAGAGGTTTGCCGAGTTTCAAACTTGCAACCTCCCTATATTCGTAATATAAATTGTAGCAATACAAGAGACAAGTATGAAACAAGCAGCGTCCATGTCCTCATTTTATGATGGAACTGGAAACATCTTAGTCCAAATTCTTTCTGCAGCAGAATTAGAGCTTGAACCTTATGTTAGTGTCGAATATTTCAGAAGATGATAACACTGGTTCCTGAAAGGTTTAAATGTGATAATACAATATCATATATCAGCAAAATATCCAGTAAACCTTACAAATAATTAATTCATATTGTACTTTTAAATACTTGACAACATTCTGAATAACACTCCGCAGGACACAACACGATTGTGGATGAATGGTAATCTTTCTACAAATTATAGTTGAGAAGAGGTGCATCACTAGTTTAACTTTTACATGCTAACAATGTAAATTTTTTACACTATCAAATCACCTGATAGGTGATCAAAGGGGAAATTAGTAACATGGAAAATAAGGTAAGTAGCCTTTCCTAGTGCTGATCGTGTAAAACTTCATTTCAAATGTCATATGACTTGCTAAATCCTTAAAAACAATAGCAGGGTTATTTCGAGAAAGAATATTTCAGGCTGGGAGATGAGTTACCTGGTCTATCTTGCGTTGGAGTACCTTCAACAGCGGACATCTAGCTTTGTTAACCTTTTCGATTGCCTTGTGGACATAATCAAGTAATCCTTGGTATGTTATATCCGGAATTTCCTGGATGGCTTTTATAAATGTGTAAGTCATGGCACCCATCATAGTTTTTTCAGCAGAGAAAGCCTGCATAACATTTATACAGTGGAAGTTGAGCCGATAGGTATATGGATCAATCATGTAAAGAACCGATGAAAGCATTTAGAAAAATCATACAGAGGTATCTGCAGCTAGTTGATTATCCTTGCAAGCACTGAAACCGATGACCCTGCCACCCCTCGTGCTCTTATTAGCGCCAGACGGGGGTCTGTTATCAGTCCATTTATTCCTGTTAAATTTCAAATAACTGATATAAGATTCTCTCATTGACAAGTGATTCTGATGATGATATTGACTATCAGAATAATGATGAAATATCAGTTCATCTGAGCTTTGTAATTGATCAACTCTGTAGGTCATCAGTTTCACTCATTTTATATTATTTAAACTGATCATTTCCAAGAGAAAAATGAAATGCATAAGAATTATAGCTAAAAGTATTGAGTAAAGAATGATTTATACTAGTGGGTTACATCCTATGTATTTTGACCAAGCTTGAATAAGCATATGAAACAACGATAAGAAAACTAAAAAGAACTTTTGGACGGTAAGAACATACTCTTTGTATACCCAAGGTAAGTCGAGAACAGTTCCACTATGACAAGAGTCAACGATTGCATGAAGTGTAACACCTGGAATCAGTCGTTTAACGAGAATATCATTTATGTAATTATCACTGATCATGCCTTCAGTCCTAAAATCAAGAGGACAGATCGTTTCATCGAAACCATCTAGTTCATCATCGTCAAAATCAGGTTGTCGTAACCCATGTCCAGAGAAGTAGAACACCAGCGAGTCACCTGATTTAAGGTCTTCCATCAGCCACTTGAAAGCGTTCATGATGTTTCTCTTAGTTGGAGGTTTATACGCCTCTTCTTCTGCAGGAATTGTTTCATTCAAAAGTAACATACAAAACTATTTCTCATTCAAGGCGGATCAAAGATATAAATTTAATGTGTTCCACCATTAGATTTTTACCGTTGAACCCTTCACATCTTTGAAATTATGGGTTCAAGATTTACTATAGTCGTTAAGATTTTAGTGATCTCACAAAAATATCTATGTTCAGTGTGGAAAATACAGGTTGAACCCACTGATATATATGTGTGTGTATAACACTACTAAAATTTCAGTCTTAGATCCTAAATCCATGATTTCAAATGTACAACATGTTCAATATTAATAATAACTTAAAATCATGAGTTCGCCTCTGATTGTATGTCAATAGTGAAACCAGAATTACCTGCTAGAATGAGAATGGCGTCATCTGAAAAGTTAAATTTCTGGACCAGCAAGTCCTTCATGCTGTGCACATCATGCAATGTTCCTCTAAGTCTGAATTTCTCCTTCTTGTAAGTCACCCCACAAAGAAGTGCGCGCTTCCCACTTGGTGGTGTCTTTGTGAAAATAAGAGACAAACGTGGACTAACGCTGGGAGAAGGAGATGGGCTGTTCTTTCTCGAACTTCTTGTCCTAAATTTATCTCTGAATCTTCTCAATTTAGAACTGAATCTACCATGTTCTTGGACTGGCAGTGACCTCTCACTGTTGCCTAGAGGAATCAAATTGCCACACTCACAACGAAATAGTAGACTATGTGGTGGCAATGGCAGTTGCAGTCGACATTTTTGACATACCATAGTCGACATTGCAAAGGATAAACTAGCCTCAGTGAGCAAAGTCAGCAGACCATAAGTAAGCACTAGGACAAGTCACTTCACTAGTTGCATAAGTTATTGAAAGAATGTGAAATTGATCAATGTTCTTCTATCTAAATAATAAAATAAAGTAAAAGCAAGAAGATATTCACAAACATTTATCAAAATGTGAACATGAATTGTTCCACTAAACCAAAAGTAACACATTTTCTAATTGTTTTTCTCGTTGATTCTCACTTAAGCTTGTCCCTGCATTTCAAAATCATTGTAATTCAATTGACTATGCAATGTGTGAATTATAAGAAGATGCCATTACAGAAGAAAGGGATGAAACTTTCCTTTTGGAAAGTGAAGATTCCTATATAGAGTGGCTTACCACAACAGCATATTCCAAACCTTGCTTTGAAGTGAAAAAAGAACAAGTTTGATGTTTTTTCGATTTCCTAGATTGGTCAATCAATTGGATCCAAGCACGAAGAAACTGATTGAAGTTGACATCCTATGAAAGAAATTGATTTATGTTTGACATCACATTGAGCCCATGCTCATACAACTAGCTGCTGTAAGATTGGACGGATGCTATTTCATCATGTCATTGTAATGAATTCAGTTAGTTACATATAAAAGGAATAAAGTACTTTGTTCTGCTACATGTATAGATGAAATGAAAGGGTAGAACAAATGGTCAAAAAGGCAACTTTATAATAGCTTATATCTAAAGCACAATTGTAAACATGCTTATAATAACTTAGTCCCTTTAGAAAAATATAAAGCATTCCCCAGAAAGCCCCTCCTCTTTATGATCAAGATTCTGACAAACTCAATGAGATATATTTGCCAAATGCAAGTGTAAAAATAAGAGGGGCTATTATATTTGAATGACCAGCCAAATTACTTTTCTTCACAATAACAAAATACTTTTCTTCTTCCGACCAATAGAAGTTCAGAATAGAGTGTTCTGGGAAAAGGGAATGGATCTTTCCACAGCCAAATTTCTTACTTTTAATGTTCTTTTTACATTTATAAATGAAGAATAAAGAACAAGATGCTCATCTTCACAACTGGACTCATCTACTGTGTCTCTTTATCTCATTCTGATCATCTACATATAACTGTTCTCAAGTCTAGTAAATGGAAAGCACAGAATTGAAGGCATCATCCAAGGATAAGACAAAATAAAAAATAGCATCGACTCATTACTTGGGAAATTTCACCAGAAAGCATGTATACACATCGACTAATTGGCTTCACATACAGATGACTAAACTAGAAAAAGAAATGGTAGAAAGACAAGGGGTGGGGAATATAAGCCTCTCAAGATATAACTAGATTCCAAAGAGGTTCATAGAGCTAATCCGTGACATACATAAACAGACATATACACATGAACAAAATGTACACAGTTTAATTTCGTACATAGAGACATATCTGCTGTCTTCTTGTAATTTAACATACTGGAAAGAAGAATATTACAAACTACACTATTCCGTGGATGAATTTACAGCAAACTGAGTATACCAGCTAAAACTCCATCTCCTAGAAAAAGAGCACATGCAGGCTTTGTAAAAGCTCTCTCTTTAGATGGAAAGTAGACCTGCATCTTCTGTAATTTAAGATGATAAATGTTGAGTCAGTAAAATAAGCTGGCCAAAGAATAAACTGATACAGAGTAGTATTTAGCAAGAAAAACTAGCTGCATGCTGATTTTTCACAGTTGAGACGTGTGAAGAAGAAAAGAAGAGGCAAAAAGATTTGTTTGTTACTAATTTCAACGAGAACTTAAGCAAGTCAGGGAATTACCACATGTATCAGGACATTGAGCAGCAAGCACCACACAATGGCCCAGTGGAAATCAGACACCGTGAGGACTCAAGGAAAGACACTCTCCAGATGTCCAGATATTTTAGCCTTGCAGTCTGGACACATAAATCCAATTGAATCTGAATGAGCTTCTGTATCATAAGCTTCAAGCTTGAACTCCGCTCTGCACCACACACAAATAGTTGAAAGTTGATGCAATTCTTCCATGTTTAAGATGATTCCTCCAGAATTAAATCCAACCGATGCAAAAGCCTCTTCCATCCTTGTATCATTACCCAATCCAATAGAAGTTGGGACTAAAGATGGAGATTCACGACCATCATCTAAGCTGTATTCAAAGTGTTCTATCTCATCCAGCCTAAGCTCCTCAAACCCTGTTTCATTATCCAGATTCTGACCAATAGCAGAAACTTTGTCATTGCCCTAGAGAGGTATTAGGAAAAATAGGTCACTAACCCATGAAATTAAGGAATTAGTTGAACAAGAGTTAGCAGGAGTTATAGTATCTATAAACAGAATAATCGTGAAATAAGCTAATATCCAAAACCTAGCTGCATAAAAACAACAAAAATAGCAATCGGCACATATAGAATTGCCAATAACAGCGATAATTCCCAAAGAATTAAACCCTTGCAAACAGTCAGGATAGTGTAACTAATAACACAAGTTAGATTAATGTCAGCAACACAAGATAATAACATGTTCACTAATTAAGTAGATGCTACAATGAGTGGGACAAAAAGTTATAGTAACATCTTAATGATACCTAATGATGATAAATTGAACGGATAGAAAGGTTTCTACCTTGGTGCATCAGGTAGGTTGGGTTATCAATAAGTAGTAAAAAACAGTAACCAATGTTGATAAAACGCTTTTTCTAAATGCAATAGTTGTCTGCCCGGTAAATACAAACTTTGGACACCCTTATCTTCCATCTATATATTTTGTTTCCAGACACATTGAAGTAAGCACATCATAGCTTTGGCCAAATTGACCTGGAATGGTCATCATAACCAAGTTATAGCATTTTTTGTTCTCGACTATGTTGGAGATAAGCAAAAACAAGAAAGGCCCCAATACACCTATATTGCAGATGAACAAAAACAAAAAAGGCTCTGACACAAAAAAATCCCAGGCAAGATAACCAAATTAAGTTTTGAAAAATCCAAAATGATCAGGAATCAATGAAGTTGAGTATTGGCAAGAAATCAGAAAAGGAGGGAAAATTGCTTGAGCATTGCTTGGTGCATTTTTTACTGGATAAAAACAAAGAACAACGTCGTCCTCAGCAACTATGAGATAAATGCATGACCTCCACAGATGAAGAAAACACATTTTTTACCTTTCTTGATTCTGAAAGAATGCCAGTAGAGTCGTTTAATGATTGCACCATAGGCTCTGAAAAGCCAGCTAGCCCATCTTGAGTAGCATTTTGCTGAAGAGTGAACTCCATAGTCTCGGATTCCACATCATTATTTACTTCAGTCAGGCTGTGTCCACGACAAACTGCTAGCTGGTTATTCCCATCCGTCTTCATGTTATCACTCTCAGGTTGCTCAAAAGCACTATGAGATCGTTGCAACATAGACACTGAGAAGCTGGTTAACCCATTCAGAGTAGCATTTTCCTGAAAAGTCGGTTCCATAGTTTCTGATTCAACATCATTAGCTTTAGTAAGGCTGTTTCCCATACCCACTGCTTCCTTATCAGTTCTATCCTCCTCCACGACACCATCCTCAGAGTGCTCAAAATCATTAGGTAATGACTGTACCATAGAGACTGAAGAGCTAGTTAATGCATTCTGACTAGCAATTTCCTGAAAAGTTAGTTCCATGGTCTCTGATTGAACATCATCATTTTCTTTTGTCTGCTTGTTTCCCAGGCCCTGCATTGCGTTGTTGCTTCCAGCCTTCTTCGCATCATCACCCTCAGGCTGCTCTAAATCATTGGTTGACATCACTCTCGGATTGAACTTGTTGGCCAAGATCTCACCACTTTTATCTTTATCTACTTGCGCGAAGGTATTATCAGGCTGGGTTTTTTCAAGACATGTTTCAGCCGTAAATTCCTTGGTGTCTGACAATCCAGTATCAGTGTTTGACCTTGCAACTTGGTCAGTGTTTGTAGCCATATTTCCATCCAAGTCTATTGATGTGCTAGATTGCATGCTGCTGCCCTTAGTCTTAGGTTTAGCACTAGAAGTTTCTACAACTGATTTTTTGGCAATTTCAATTAAAGCATCCATTTTACATGTCTTTGAAAGCAACCCATCGTGATGTGGAGATTGAACACCCTTGTCTGCTGCAACAGCAGCAGCTACATCCACATTTCCTCTTGCATTGTTTCTCACATGGACTCCTACATGACCATTGTAACTACGCCGTTCTTCAAATACCTTATGGCAGAACTGGCATTCATATTTTCCATCTCTAATTATGACCCCATCACCAACAGATGGCCCAACCCTATACCTTCTTGTGGTCCGCTGGTGAAATGAGAACAGATGCTGCAAATATGCATTCTTTTCTTCAAAAGTCAAGTTGCATTTATAGCATTCGAAGATGTCTTGAACTTTAACCTCGGGGAGATTATCCATCTCCATCAAGCTAACTTCACTGAGATGTAGGTCTAGAGTAGACGAACTGGGTACTGCATGTGCAACTACATCATGTTTTGCCACATCACCCTTTTGAAGAGAACGAGGATTTTCTTGGATGTTTGTTGACAAAACCAAACTGGTATCACTGTGGAAGTTGCTCACACTTTTAGCAAAAGTGCCATCAACCTGCTGAGTAGGCTGGTTTGCTGCTTCACCAGACAAACAACGGGACCGCAAGTATGATGAAGCCTCTTTGCATGATAAAAACTGTTGACCAGTAGGGCTAACAGAGAAAAGGCCAAGTAAGAAAAAAACTACTAGACTAAGCACACAAAACAAGAAAGGGGCAGAAAACATATTAATAATTAGGACATAAATACTGTCACAAAACGATCAAGCAACCTATCTGGTGAACCATCATCATGAATACAAAATCTGGTAAGTCAATTGACAAATTAATAAGTTTGAATATACAGCACTTGAACTGAAAAACCTGCATATCCATCAATCATCTTCCACCAACGGAAACTCCATATTATGTTCTTACATGATTATAACTGCAAAATATAATGCGATCAAGATCAATAGTGTTAAAGGCTTTCTGACCCACCATAGCAGAGCTTCTGGTTGCTTTCCCAACATTTCACTCTTCATAATTCCGGAGAAGAATTCTGGAGACCAAGGTTCATTTACTTGCACTAAATTGTGAAGCTTATTCATGGTAGATTCGAGAAAGTTAAAAGTAGGTTTCTATTAATCAGCTAAAATGAGTTCCATGTGACATTGAGTAATAATCTCAATCTCAGTAATTATACTAAATCTGGTAATTCCTCAATCTCAGCTAATGTTTGCATCCACTAATTTGAAAATGGTCATTTTCAAGATGCAAAACAAGTGGAACTATTCAATCACTCCTACTGTCCTGCATGTCGATGTATGCTGCAATACGCTTAGGATAGGGATACCATCAGCATGTACCCGGTTCTGGAGGAAGAACCCTTTTGCTTCCATGCTATCCCAATAACATGTGTTGTATTAGTCCATATACTATTAAGAATCAAATATAAAATATGCACAAACTCATTGAAGAATTCGAACTTTCCACAACCAAACATGCAATTTCATGATACATCAACTAACACATGCAATGGCGTTGCAACCAGGGGCGGAGCTACACTTCTTGAGGGGGTTATCTGAACCCCTTTGGTGGAAAACTATATTATTTATACATGGTTAAAATATTTTTTTACTGTATATATATGTTGAACCTCCTTCGACTAGTTCGTATGTCTACTTATTCAGATTTTGAACCCCATTGGTGATAATTCTGGCTCCGCCACTGATTGCAACACATAAACTCTGTGTAGATTTTTAGTTAGTTCTAACAAACATGCAACATAATAACGATTAACATTTCCATCATAAGATTTGCAGTGCATACCACACAATTTCAAAAGCAAACTACAACGATCCGCATAATCATAATCCATGAATTCTTATAAACGAACATGTAATCAACAAGCAAAATTAAGTAGAAAAAAGTTAACAACCTCACAATTCTACGACAATAAACCCAGACGCGACCATCCCGTCTTCGCAGGGCTAGCAACAGCTTCCAACCAATAGGCAAAGTGTCACCAAATCCACTAGCATCAACATATTTCCTCCTCTTCCTTCTGCTACACCACTGCCCCTCCAAACCCCTAACGAAACCATGTAGCTCTTCTTCAGTCTGTAACCCAACAGTCCTTTTCTCCAATTCTTCACTGTATAATTTATCTCCATTATTCTCCAAATTATTTAAATCCACCACCTCTCCGTTTTTATTCACAATTTCCACCCCATTCTCTTTCAGCTTCTTGTTATCCTTAGGTTTCCGTCCTCTCTTCCTCTTCTTTTCATGCCCATTCATCAAGAGTAGAGTCTTTTCTTGAATCCCGGAAGTAACCGGAGGAGGAGGAAGAGGTTGCGGCGGCGGCGGAAGCTGTGGCGGTGAAGATTGAGAATTGGGATTATGAATGAAGTACTTAAGAAAATGAAGAATTGCATGATTTTCAGGGTCGGAAGTAGAAGGGGGTTTGGGTTGTGAAGTGGAAGGGTGAAGACCGGGCACGCGAGAACGGTGGTGCGGGTGGCGGAGACGGGAATAGGTTTGACGACGGCTTCCGGCGGATTCATTGAATAGGTACCGATCAATTCGGGGAATAACGATGTCGTTATTACGCCGGAGATCGTAAGCGGAGTCGGAGCAAAGGGAAAGTGCGTGGAGCTCAGATTGGGAAAGTTTACTGATGTCTATGCGGGCCAACGATTCCAACTTGGAACCGCAAGTGGATGCAACTGTCGCCATTTCCGATGAGAATTCCGACAGGGACAATAAGCTTACCAACGACTTACAGATGACTCCATTGTCCGGAGGAACACAACTAAACCAAAATGATCACACTTTATATACTAGTTTTTAAAAAATTAACTTTTTTTTTTTGACAAAATTTTATTTTAACTTTCTAACTAATATATTAATTATTAAACTAAAACACATTTAAGTAAAATTAAAAAATAAATTTTTATTTTTTTAAATTTTGTACAAACAGATCATACGGGGGAATAGTAAATTTTTCCCTAAAAGTTACTCCCTCCCGTGACACCCTTTTCTTTTTATTCATAATAAAATAATTTTAAGACACAAATATCAATTTTTTTTCCTTCTTAAATATCGTGTCAAAATTAAAAATTGTAAGGTCAAGTAGCACAAAGGGAGTATTATAAACTCAGTACAACTGTATTAGTTGTCATATTTTCTACCTATATTTTTTTTATCAACTTATAAAATTATTTTTAAGAGCAAGATAAAAAAAAGTTATACATTAATTTTTAATTTGATAAACATTTTAAGATGAATATTTTTAATAAATTGACAATCAATATGTGATAAAGAAAGTAACAAATAATATCTTTTTTGTACTATTTGTAACATTTTTTCAATTTTAGTTTGTCTCAAAAAGAATGTTATATTATTCTAATCGAAAATAATTTATGAAATGATTTTTAGTCTCACAAATATGTAAGAATTATTTTAGATCATAAATTTCTTTTTTCTTAAATATCATATCAAATCAATCGATGATACATAAAATGAAATGAATGGAGTAATGATAATTAGCCAAATTCAAGTCCTCGATATTGTACATTTGTTTTGTTTGCTATATAAGGGATGATTTGATTATCAAGATTAGGAAGCTAATCTCCATATTAAATTTGAGATCGTATATATCCATCATTTAATTATTTATATTAAACGGAAATTTTAATAATTCTTTTTGGTATTTTATCCTGTAGAGGATAAGAAATTATCATGTTAGATTATAAGAGATAACCTTATTTCGAATCAAGCATGAAAAATATTACTAATGCATTGTTCGTAAAAATGGAATGAAGGCAGATATGTTTGTTTTACAAATTAAATTCACATCTTTAAGATTTAAGGAGTATCAATTGAAGGATTATTTAACTTCTTAAATTATTATACTACTATAACAACAAAAATATACCTAGTAGAGTTTCACAAGTGGAGTGTGGGGAGACTAAAATGTACGCAAACCTTGTCATTACCTCATAAAGGTAGAAAGACAATTTTCTAGTAACTCTCGTCTCAAAAGTTCATAAGCAAAATAAACTAAATATGAAAAAAAAAAAGGGGACATAAATAGTGACTAATAAGAAAAAGTACATGATAGAATGCAAATATGATAAAATTAACATATCAAGACGAAAAATGACCACACAAAATATAAAGTCAATGTAAATATGCTAAAAGTAAACAAATATCGGACTAATAATAACAACATACGATGTAAAGATATTACTACTCCTACTAACCTACTAAAAAATAAGACATATGATTAAAAAAAATTAAATTTAAAAACGTCTGAAAAAATAGCACTGAATACTAAATTGATAGTAATATTAAATTTTTGGGATTGCTTAATATAGGAAACCAAAGAAAAAAATCAAACATAATCAGATTCGTAGGTACAACAAAGAATGATATTTTCTTCGTCCCATTTTAATTGAATTTGTGATATAATTTAAATAAGAAAAATATTTAAGAACAAAATTTCTTCAATAAATGAAAAGATAAATATAAAAAAATTAAAATATTCATCTTAAACTTTGAACAATATAATTCAACTATTTTGAATGTTAAAAAAAACTTAGAAATTCAATTAATTCATAGTGGGTTCATGCTCTAACCTTAATTTGCTCCAAAATATAAAGTTCACGACTTAGTTACTATATAAATTTTCTTTCAGTTTTTGATGTGTTTATTATCACATGGAAGAGTTTGAGATATCAAAATTAGTAATTCACAAAAGAAGAAAAAAAGATACAATTGAGTCCATGGAATTAAATCACATAATGGTTTAGCTAATGATGAAATAATTACGAAGGAAAAGCAAACGGCTTAATGAGATATTTATGGAATTAATTACGAAGTCAAATGCAAATGAGTTTGAATTTTGTGTTGTAAAAAATTCTTTACATGATCAAGTAAATTAAGGAAATCAGAAAATTTTTAAATTAAAATTTAGGAAACATATTAAAAAATCGTTAGAGTCCTAGTTATACCCTTAATCAAATTTATTATTGAGTAATATTATTTTCTTTTTTTGGTGTAAATCAAATTTGTATCCATTAATATTTTTAATCAAAATTTAAGTTTTCATTATTTTTAACAAGATCTTGAGTATTAGAAATAACTCTCAAATGTATTAGATATATTGTGAATAGTTCTTTAACACTTCACCTACCAATCGATCTAGGAGTTTCTTTTGTCTCAAGGATTCACTAGTAAATATTTTTTTAATTATTTTCTTTATTGTGATTGCTCTTTAAATAAATTTTAATTTTTTTTCTTTTTAGTTGAAAAGCGTATGTAACTATAAATATTATATATAAAAAGAATTATGTTAATATTTTAAAGTACATTAAGTGTTTGCATTAAAGAGACCAAATACATACGATTTAAAAAGAAAGTTAAATAAACATGGAAGGAGGGTTTGGAGGATAGAAAAAGTAATTGCAGTGCAAAAATTGAAATGAATGAATAACCTGCAATAGTAGATAAATTTATTTAATGGTATAATTTTTTTATATATCTGCAATATATATATAATTTAGACTCAATATAGATGTACGAGTGTTTTGATATGCTATTTCATACTCTTATATAATCAACAAAACTATTGATATTACTAAACTAATGTATATACCATTAAAAAATATGGTACAATAGATGAAGTTGCTCCTCTTTAATCACATGTCTCAAGTTTGAGCTCTAAATATGAAAAAAATTCTTGACAGAGAGCGCTTTCCCAAATAACCCTACACGATGCAAATTCAAAATAATTAGACTCCAATATAAATACTCAATACTAGATGGACAACCAAAAATATAAACTAATGCATAATTGCATATAATAGAAAAATTATCTCAACTTTACTTGCACGAATTAACTACATTGTCTTTTGATTTTTTTTTTTTGAAATTATTAAAATATAATTATTTGCAATAGTTTCAAGATGTGTTTTTAAAGAAAATATGTTATGGTCTTCAAAAATTCTAACAGATATTGTACTTGCGTTACAAAATTATACAAAATTTTAAAATAATGAAATTATATTTATTCTATATTCAATAAGTGCTAATATACGATCATAAAGTTTTTGAAAGTTTGATTTTAGACCATCTATTTTATTCAAATTGAAATCATAATTCTTTTTGTTTGGTTTCTCACTCGGTGTCCGATACCTACATTGAAGTCTGATTAAATTTGGATTCGCGCTGAAATACTGACTAAATTTAGAGTCGCGCCGAGAAGTCCCACGTTAAAAAGTAAAACGCTCCCTAACAAAAACAATTCCATACCCCAGAAAACACGAACTTGAGACTACTAATTAAAAATAAAAAAATATTTATCACTCCACCGCACATCCACGACCATCGTTGGTGACTCTTGATTATACTTACAAGTAAATTTCTTCATTACCAAAAAAATATTAAAAAAATTCATTCACGTCAAGTAATATTTAGGTGTGGTGATTTAATTTAAAAGGGAAAAACCGAGAATGGGCCAGATATTTGTTCAATTGGGTAGGGGCGCAGACACAGGAGTTTTAAGCCGTGCCTTTTTACAGCGAACCAAATATTGAAGCCTTATGTTAGTGGTACAAGTATAACTAGAGATAGCCTATTCTCGAAACCTCTCTTTTCTTCTCTCTTCGGAGCCTCATCTTCAGCTACCAGACCTTCTCCGGCACACTTCTCAGACCCCCGTTGCCGCAGAGGCGCGTAATAGACACCGCAAAACTCCGGCCAATCTCAGTCACAGGTCCGGTACAGAGTTCAGTCTATTTGTAGGTTATAAAAACTCTTATCTGTGTTTAAGATGTTAAAACGGGAAACACATTTCTGGTCTACCTGTATTGACTTTTTCTATATTCGGGCGACAATTTCTATTTCTGTTTTACTAAGCTCTGCTCAAAAAATCTGAACATTTTCATATTTGCTTAATAGATTATCTGTCTAATTTTGTACTTTTTTTTTGGTTCGTTCGCTTTTCATTTAATTATGTGCTATTATTAGTTCTTTAGGGTTATTGTGTTTATGGTTAATAAGTAAACTCAATGTGGAAAGTGGAAGCTTGAAATGAGCTTGTCGAATCTTATATCCAAACCAGTGGGAATGATAAATGGCATCTTATTTCGATCTTACAACAAATAACCAGGAGTTGGTGTAGAGTAATGTTTATTTTTGGGGATGGGAAGGGCCGCTCTTCTCTATAGAAATATTCTTGGCTTAGGTGATTATTATATGTATTTACGTTATAAGGAATGATGAAACAGTGCAAGTAAATTGGCTGTCCAAGTTTCTTGGTGTGTAGCCATAGATTCTTTATCACTTTCAATTATTTGTAAATTATGGTGGATCTTTTCCCTTTAACCATCTTGTGGATTGGCAGAAAGACGTTTTAAAAATCTGTTCTTTATCTTCTGAATGTAGTCCTTTTTATTCTACCACTACCTCTCTCGGAATGTTTTAAGAGGAAATAACTCAATTTGCAATGTGTTCATCAATTAAACTGATTCTGATTTGATGCTTGATGTATTTGCAGTATATTAGATGGCAATCATACCTTGTGGAAGTACATGGGTTGCCCGGTGGGGAGTTCAGCCTCAGTTTGTGCCAAAATTTTCTGTTACAAATAAATTATCAGCATCTCCATTTTGGTGAGTCATGCTGGGGCATTCTTGTACATGAACCACTTATTTGTTGTATAAGAAATATGCTTTCTTTCCATATTTCATGGATTTTATCTGAAAATGTTTCTGTATTAGCTGTGACAACTGATCTTTGTTATCTTTTTGTGTATCTACCTATTAAACGCCAAACCCTTTTGCCAAGTATATTCTTTTCATTTTCAGATACTCTTATGTTTTGAAGTCATTCTTGTGGACTCACTTATTTATTTATGCTTGGTTAATCTCACAGTCTCATCTCTATTAGTATGTTCTTTTGGATTTAAACTTTTAAGTCATTTATGAACTTTATTTGCTAATTGGTGATGCATTTTAATTAGATGAGGGGAAATTTTTTCAATCCTCTTCTGAATAGGGACGTAACTGAACTAGTGCATTTTCTAGTTATGATTCAGAATTTTAGGTAGGCTGTAGATTTGAACCTACAGCACTTCATGACTGTTACAAAAGTAATTTTTTGCATTAACAATTTGGTTGTGACCTTCATGGAGAATTGTCCTACAATTCACATGTAAGAAGCCGGGACAAATGAACGTGCCATTAATGTTACTCTTTTGGAATTAGCAGTTTCCATTGACAAATGTATTTATCCATATATGGAATTAGATTTCCACCTATATCTTTTGAATACTTCTGGAGTTCCAGTTTAGTGGTGATTATGTAATGAACAAAGTTGGGTTTGGGTGATGCATTTCTGTAAAAGTTGATGCCAAGGTGCATATGAGCTCTTATGAATGATGAAAGTTGCCTATTGTTCTGGATAGTAGAAAGTGAAAGATATATGTTAACTTTAAAGAGTTTCTCATTTTTCTGAAAAAAATTCTGTAAATTTAAGTGCATGCAATTTGATGGTCTTACGTCATACCCATACATCATGTCTGTTTGTGTTAACCACAACACAATTGTAACCCCCACCCCTATATAATGAAAAACAAACGAGATTTTTGGAGTTTCTCATGTAAATATGGTTTTCAGTACAACCTATGTACTGTTTTATGGATAAAAGAAACAATTACCATTTCCCCCCCCCCCCCCCCAAAAAAAAAAAAAAAAAAAAA
>DF357438.1:38404-75814 GCA_000787875.1 Solanum virginianum | reverse complement strand
CCCCCAAAAAAAAAGAAAGAAAAGAAAAACAAACGGGACGTTGATTTACTCCATCCCCATGGCTAGTCCACAAAGAATTAAGCTGTGTGCCGTTTTTATTTTCTCGTTTGGAGCATGCCCCACTATAATTTGATAGACCATGCTTGGGAGAATTTGACATGTCTTTTTACGTTTAAGGGAGTACTTTCTATTTTGTCCTTCATAGATGATTGGACATTGGATTTCCTTCCTGTTGTTAGGGCCAATTCAATTCTTTTCGCACAAGTCATTTAAATTTAGCCCTAGGGTTTTGTTTAGTGGTGAGAAGGCAAAGGTGATCTGTGGATTAGAAGCATGTCATGAGTTTGAACGCTGCCACGGACTAAAACATTGTTATAAGTGGAGAAACGTAGAGTGATGGATCCTTTATTCACCGAGGTTCAAACTATGTACCAGCTAGCTCTCGGGGTTGCTTGGTTATCTAAAAGAATTTGCATCTAAGAAGAATATGATAATCGACATGTTTTCTTCCCCAAGAGACAACTGTCATATCTACCTGCTTAGCCAGTAAATGGTATCTGCCCACACTTATTGACCTTGTTATTGTCTATGCAGTTTCTCTAGCAAGGTAAGGGCATTCGCATCCCCAAATTCAACCTTTTTTTGTCAAGAATCCCTGCAAGCACTTTTCAGTTCTGTATCAAACAAGAGCCAATATCAACGAAGGGGAGGCCATTTAGTTGTTAGAGCTGAAAAAGTAAGACGTTATGCAGATATCCATTTCCTAGAATGTGATTTAGTTGTGAGAATGAGTTAAATGAGAATGAGTTACATTTATATTTGTGTGAGTTTGTAAATATATAGTATACTAAAGCTGGTTTAATGCTGTTACGTCTTCACAGGATTACTATGCTGTCCTTGGTGTATCTAGAAATGCTAGCAAATCAGAAATCAAGAGTTGTGAGTACAATCTCCACTCTTTTCTTTTCTATTCTTTGGTTTTGAGTTTCCTCAACAAAGTTCATTCTAGCTTTTAGGCGGTATTGTATAATGAATCTTTATGGCCAATCTCTGTATTTGTTAATAGATAAGGTTGTGAGTAGTGTATTGCTTTCTTAATTTGATGCTAATGGTAAATGTATAATATGAAGACATTTCCGACTGAAAAGACTGAAAACTGAGGCACTGATTCCATTTCCTGCACCAAGCCAAGTTATCTCAAAACAAGAATTGTCCTCCTTGTTGGAAACTAGTTTAATCTTCTTTATATGCATTTTCAAAACCAGCCTCTTGAAATTTGGTCTCTCTAGAACGTTTTGAAGTTAAAATAAATCAAATTTAGCATCGTAACCTAGTATCTTTACATATTCTGTCTACTAGAATTCGCTAATAGTTTATGTCCTTGAATTTTGACTGTACATTAGAAGTGTTTAGTTAAAAAGATACATTAATTGCATTCATTTTATGTTTCTGATCCGCTACTTTTTCTTGTTTAGCTTATCGAAAGCTTGCAAGGAGTTACCATCCTGATGTGAACAAGTGAGTATTGTCCCTGTCTTTATATTTGGCTTTTCTCTAGATTTAAATTTACTCTTTTATTTTGTTGGAGAGCCATGTTTACCTGCTCAAGGTCAGATGATTGAGTCCTCTCGCTGATTTTGCTTATAGTTCCTGGAAATTTGATATTGAGATGCTTTCTACTATGGTCTTATTGTTGAAAGATGATATATAGTAATACATACTTAGCTTTAGCTTTTGGTCTAGCTTTAGTTTTCTTTTGTATCTTGTTGTACCTGCTCAAGAACAGATGATTGGCCTCTTTACAAACTTTGATTTTCCTTATTTTGTGTGGGGAATTATAGTAGAAACTAGAAAATGAAGGTGCAGACTTGAGGAATAGTTAATGTTACTCTTTTGGAATTAGCAGTTTCCATTGACAAATGTATTTATCCATATATGGAATTAGATTTCCACCTATATCTTTTGAATACTTCTGGAGTTCCAGTGGATATGTGACTTTGTGATTTACCAGATAATAGCATATTTGTC
Source organism: Solanum virginianum (assembly GCA_000787875.1). NCBI lineage: Eukaryota > Viridiplantae > Streptophyta > Magnoliopsida > Solanales > Solanaceae > Solanum > Solanum virginianum. The sequence continues at coordinate 73,786 of DF357438.1, read as the reverse complement.
TAGATCTTTTGTATCCAGGTTATATTTTAACTTTTGAATGGGTAAATAATTAAGATGCTACAAGTTGCTGCTGCAAGGAATTGCCATGGTGTTTGTCTCATCTTTCTTTGAAAAGAGGGCATTGTTTGAGGCCTTACACCGACTGTATATGCTTCTTTATATGTTAATATGTTTTATTAACATGTTTTTTAAAATTATGGCTTTTCTGTTGTATGCTTGAACTACATGGAAATTAGCAAAACATATCCATATGATTCTATCTGTAAATTCGACGAGTTATTTTTTCAATTAGTTTAAGAAAAAAGGGTGGGGTTTATAACATTTGAGTAATTGGTCACTGTTACTGTAAGTGGCCCAAGGAATTTAATAAAAATCAACTTTTCCCACTATAGAGCATTTTACTGAAAGATCTCACCAGCTGGTGATAAGTTGGTTCCGTATAAATAATATAAGATGTTGGAGATAACTATTAAGTGCTTATTAGTTGAATTTACAAGCTTTAGTTTCCTAGTAATATATGTAAGTATATTCATATGAAGGTGCGGAGTCATTGTCGATCCATCTTTTTTTTCCTTCTGTATATGTAAGATCCTTATATGCTCATTCATGTTCTTCCCCATTGTAGAGAACCTGGGGCTGAACAGAAATTTAAGGAGATGCATATGAGGTATGGTTCTTTTTCTTGGTGCCCTTTGTCCTACTAAAAGGTAACCAGCAGCAGGCAACCATAATGGAGAATATCTCAAGCATTTCTTATGACACTTAACGTTTTACAGGTTTTGTCCGATGATGAGAAACGTTCCATATATGATAAATATGGGGAGGCTGGTCTTAAAGGAGCTGGCATGGGCATGGGGGTGAGAATTTCTTACTTTATTAGAAGATACAGCAAAGCAGATGATCATCTTACCTGTATAATTTTTTTGACTTCTTGTTCCTTATTTAGGATTTTAGCAACGCCTTTGATTTGTTTGAGTCTTTGTTCGACGGCTTTGGTGGTATGGGTGGCATGGGAGGTATGGGAGGTAGAGGCTCTCGGAGCAGGGCCACAGAAGGTGAAGACCAGGGTTATAATCTGGTTTTGAATTTCAAAGAAGCTGTATTTGGAGTTGAGAAGGAGATTGAAATTAGCAGGCTTGAAACTTGTGGCACCTGCGATGGATCAGGTGCAAAACCTGGGACTAAACCATCGACCTGTAATACTTGTGGGGGGCAAGGGCAGGTTGTGTCCTCAGCAAGGACCCCACTGGGTGTTTTCCAGCAGGTGACAACTTGCTCATCTTGTGGAGGGACTGGAGAGATTTCTACTCCTTGCGGCACCTGCAATGGTGATGGCCGAGTGAGGAAGTCAAAACGCATTAGCTTGAAAGTTCCACCTGGTGTAGATTCAGGTAGCCGTTTAAGGGTTCGTTCAGAAGGTAATGCAGGAAGGAGAGGTGGACCCCCCGGAGATCTTTTTGTCATGATTGAAGTTCTTCCAGACCCAGTATTAAAACGGGACGACACCAATGTTCTCTACAATTGCAAAGTGTCTTACATTGATGCCATATTGGGGACAACAATGAAGGTTCCTACAGTAGATGGTATGGTTGATCTAAAGATTCCGGCAGGTACCCAGCCAGGGACAACATTGGTGATGGCCAAAAAAGGGGTGCCACTCCTGAGCAAACCAAATATGAGGGGTGATCAATTGGTTCGAGTGCAAGTTGAGATTCCAAAACGGTTGAGCAGTGAAGAAAGAAAGCTCATAGAAGAACTTGCTAATCTAAACAAGCCTAAAGCTGCTACCAACAGTAAGAGATAGCTTGTAGCTGAAGCTACCAGGTTGCTTTTCTTTCTAATACTTGCAATGACCAATATTCTGGTACTGATATTAATGTTGATTCCTCAAACTCTATATAGCGTAGTTGTAGACAGAGACAATTTTGAGGTTTGATTTTGTATTGTGTACTATACCTACACCCAGAAATGCTGGAAAAGATCAAGAGGGCTGAGTTAAGATTGTGTTGATGTCTCAATATTTATTCTATATTATCATTTGCTTCTCTATCAAATTGATCTGAGGTTGCTTTGTAAGCTTGTGTTATCCCAATAACCAGTTCCATTTTTTTAGCTTCAAGCTTTTCCCAAACCCCAACTGAATATGATTTCTGCTTTACTGAGTTCTACCCCTCCTTTTCTCCATTTTGTTAATGTGAGAAGGAAACAACTTGCAACGTCATGATTTTACCTGGAGAACCTCAGGTACCAGCTACAACTTTATAGACATATCATGATTTCCAGATGTCAACCTTATCTGGTAACTAAGAAGAAGAGCCATTTGCGAGTAGAAAAGAAAGATGGTATATTATCTAGGGAAGAAAGAGAAAGATGGTATATTATCTAGGGAAGAAAGAGAAAGATGGGATTAAAAGAAAGTTTTTCAATACCACATTGTCTAGCTAAATTCAATTCTATTTTGTTACATTCCTCAAAAAAAAATTGATTCAAGCAGACTCTTCCCCCAACTAACATATGAAATTGAGCATAGTTTTGTTAAAAAAAACAATCGATAAAAATATAATGCTAGCTGGTGGCGGGCCTCCACTTTTTTTTTCATTAAAAATGAAACCTGCCCGTTCCGAACTCAAATGTAAGGTGGAAAAAGGGAATGGGGTGAGAGAGGCTCGAACTCTCGACCTCAGGATCACTCAGAAGCTATGAGACCTACGCGCTAGCCAACTGCGCCACCACCCCAATTGTTATTCATGCACAGAGCATCGAACTCGAACAAGTCTCTGTTCCCAAGCACTTTATTTATACAAAAGATAAACCAGTCTAGAAGGTGTATAAATGTTTGAAAATACATATTTTACTAGTAGAAAGAAAAGAAAATTCATATTTGTTAAGTCATTTAAAAATTACTTTACAAATTCTATATATGTGATATAAATTAAAATAAAAAAGTAATATATATTCACGGGGCTGTAAATGTGATAATTGTGGATGGTAGGGACAAAATGTCTGGTGAAAACAGCGAGAGAGTAATTTTTGTTTGTGACGTTCAATACATAAATAAAGAATCTTACATCTGATTTTGTCTGTTCTCTTGACTTCTTTCACTTGTTTTAATGGTTCATGACAACCTACGTCTGTTGATACACCATAAATTATTTATCAGGAACTATTATTTATGAGAAAAAATATTATCTGACATTTAATTATACGACTATTTTTCTCTCACAATGTTTTAACATAAAATTCATCTAAAATATCAGGCGCATCTCCTTTGTTTTTTCTATTAAGTCCTATTCGCATCCGTCCTCATTAGGCCGTCGTGTGTCAGGGAAACAAACATTGAGAAATAACTTTCCTAAAATTAAGTATACTTTTATGGAAATTTTTTTTGACTCTCATCGTACCAAATGCAAACCAATTCAAAGAGAATCAATGACCTATATATATAAACATTCTATATTATTATTCATGAGCCACAAACTGAAATACAGAAAGAGAGTAAAAAATGGAGTGTCATGAAGGAAAAAAATCCCCAAAACCTCATGCTGTGTGCATACCATTTCCTTCACAAGGCCACATAAATCCTATGCTAAAATTTTCAATTCTCCTTCACTCCAAAGGCTTTCACATAACATTTGTCAACTCTGAATATAATCACAAAAGATTACTCAAATCCAAAAGCCCTTCTTTTCTTGAAAACAATTTTCAAGATTTCATGTTTGAAACAATTCCAGATGGACTTCCTCCTATTGATGCTGATGTTACACAACATATTCCTTCTCTTTGTTTGTCCACAAAAGAAAATTGTTTAGCCCCATTTAGAGAGCTTTTAGTCAAGATTAATAGTTCATCTTTTCCTCCTGTGACTTGCATAATTTTTGATGGAATTATGACATTTGCTTTGTTAGCTGCTCAAGAAATTGGTGTACCAACTCTCAGCTTCAGAACTACAAATGCTTGCAGCTTCATGTGCAATAAACATTTGCCTCTACTTATTGAAAAGGGAATTCTGCCTCTCAAAGGTAATAAAACTCTAAATTGAATTCGCCCAAAATTTTATGTTTTGGACTCAAGATAATTTTAGATGGTTGGATTCAATCTCAACTCATTCAAATTTTAATTCGTATCAAAAGAATCCTCAATTTAATCTCTAATTTCAACCCGTTCTAAAACTCTTTACTTGCATTGATGCAATGTATGTTTTCTATCTATCTTATATTTCTCTCATTTATCTATCAATTTGTTACTTTTTTATTTATATTTTTTTGAATTGAAATTCAAATTGTGATTATAAAAAATAAATAATAATATGTTAGAATTATTGAGATTGAACTGGTCAAACCGGACGGGTCATGATCCAACCCGAATTTTAGTCCATTTGAGCTTAACCCGTTTGAGTAAAAAATAAATTTAGGCTGGTCATAACCCTATCCAATTTCTATTTTAACTCATTTTAACATTTTAAATTTCAACTCAATCTACTCGTTTTGACACCCCTAATCTTATCTAGTTTATTGTCTCTATTTCTTTAATCGGGCCGATTTTCACATATGGTTACTCAATTTTTTGGTTTACTATGCTAAGGACATAATATTAACTTTTGTACCAGTAAATTCTTTTTTCTATATTTGCACTTGTATATACACACAAGTAAGCTATTAAATATATAAAATAACGTGTATAATATAGACACGTCAATAATTCACAAGTCAGAATACAGGATACTATTTAAAAGAGAAGCATAATTTTATTTTTTATTGTGTTTTCTTTTTTAAGTAACATCAAGTGGATATTATATAAATTATATACTGTTTGTTTTTCCATGCAGATGAAAGTGACATAACAAATGGGTATTTAGACATGGTAATAGATTTTATACCAAGTATGAAAAATGTTCGTCTTAGGGAATTTCCAAGCCAAATCAGAACCACAAATATAAATGACAAAATGTTAAATTTCACTATGGGAGAAACTGAAAGAGCTTCAAAAGCATCAGCCATCATTTTCCACACTTTTGATTCACTTGAATTTAATGTCTTAAGTCATTTATCCTTAATTTGTCCTCCACTTTACACTATTGGACCTCTTCAATTACTCATTGATCAACTTCCAGAAAATAGTCTAAAATTCCTCAGAGCAAATTTATGGAAAGAAGATGAGGATTGTGTGAAGTGGCTAAATTCAAAGGAGGAAAAGTCAGTGGTTTATGTGAATTTTGGTAGCATAACAGTATTGACAAAAGAAGAAGTTATGGAATTTGCATATGGACTAGCTAATAGCAAGAAGAACTTTTTCTGGGTAATTAGGTCTGATGCAGTGGTTGGTGATGATTCTATAATGTTATCAAGTGAATTCGTCCAAGAAACGAAAGAAAGAGGTTTAATTTCAAGATGGTGTTGCCAAGAACAAGTTTTGCAACATTCATCAATTGGTGCGTTTTTGACTCATTGTGGATGGAATTCGGTGATGGAAAGTATAGGAAGTGGCGTACCAATGATTTGTTGGCCTTTTTTTGCTGATCAGCACATAAACTGCAGGTATGCACCATATTATATGTTCATTTGGATTTTCGGTTTAGTCCAAGTTCATGACACGTATTATCTGCTTTGACCTGACAGACCTCTTGATTTTACTGCGTAGATATGCATGTTATGAATGGGGTGTTGGTATGGAAATTGGGAAGAATGTGAGGAGAGATGAAGTGGAAAAGATTGTGAGGGAAATTAGGGATGGAGATGAAGGTAAGAAAGTGAAGAAAAAGGTAAGTGAATGGAAAAATTTGGCTGAAGAAGCTACTGGAATTGAAGGTTCATCAAGCTTGAATTTAGATAAATTAGTGAAAGATGTACTTTTATCCAATTATTCAGTTAATTAGTAGATAAATTAGTGAAAGATATCCACATCGGAGCCAAACTAAATCCGAATTCATGTTAGGAAGTCTCACATTGGGGGGTAAAACACTCCCTAACAAAGGCGATTTCGTACCCAAGGGAACTCAAACTCGAGACCTTTGGTTAAGGATGAAGGAGTACTTACCACTCCACCACAACCTTCATTGGTAGTGTTCATTTATTAATTACACGTATTCCCTCCATCCCAAAATAAGTATCATTTTAGAAATCTAAGGAATTTTAAAATTTCTTTTCAATTACACTCTTATATTTCATCTTCCTAATTGTGTTGAATTTTTAAGAAACATTTATTAAATAGAAATAATTTGTAAACTACACATTGTATATATTGATTTCTTAATGAACATCATTTTTGCTAAGATGACATTTATTTTTTTAACGGAAGGAGTAATAATGAAACTCATGTTACCACTATCAATTAGTAAAGCATAATTGTTGTTTTGTCTTTAACAACTATCTTTAATACTTGAATCATATATAAAGTGCTTTATCTAAAGAAAAAAGTAAGTACGAAATATTAAGTACTTTATCTAAGAAGGAAAAGGAAGTGTGATTACTTTTTTTATTGTCCATATAATGGAGAATTCTCTTGTTGTGTCGCAGTTACATTTTTTATTTAATGGAGATACTCAACACATCATAATATATATATGGATACTGAATCTTGATCTTCCCATTTCGAATTGCAGAAACTCCCCATTTTTTGTAATGAATTCAAATGACATGTCATATTAGATTAATATTATAAAATCATAGTTAAAGAAATTTAAAATTGAGTAGCTTACGTCAAAGTCGACGGAATATTTTGATTGGACCATAGCTAAGAAAGGAGGAGGAGAAGCAGAAGGAATAAAATTACATAGCTAAAACGTCAAAGTCGATCGAATATTTTGATTGGACCGTAATAAAAGAGAGGAGAAACAGAAAACAGTTGAAACAGACATGTCTGCTTCAACAACTTCTGTTATAAATTAGAAATTATAAAAGAATAACACATGGCAATTGGCAAGTAGAGCATTCAGCGTTCTTTCTAATTGTAATACCTAACTGCTAATTTTACATTTGCCCTCATTTACGTGACAGTTCGAAATTCAAACACGTGAATTATAATTAATATTTTAAATTATATGTTGGCATGAGAAAATTTGTGAGTTATATATTACCTTTTTACATATATGATTTTTAAAATCTAAATGTTAATTTTAAAATATTAAATTAATTTAATTTTTAAAAATTAGTCAAAATTATATCTTGGAAAATATAGTATAAATCAAGAGTAAAAAAATACTTAGCTAAAACTATACCCTTTTTAGTCTATATTAAGTAAATTATTAGGACTTTTTTCATAGCTGAAAATAAGTAAATTTTTTGAAATTCAAGAAAATTATTAGGATATTGTTTCATATTTACTTTTCTTTCGAAAGGGTTCGAATACTTTAGACATAGTCAAAATGTTAATAGTAGAAAATAACTTTAATTGTTTTTTTAAAAAAAATATATCATGTGCCGTCCTGCCTACGCACAAGCCAAATCATACAGCGACATTTTTTTTGTTTTTTTTGATCAGCAAGATATATATATATATATATATATATATATATATATATATATATATAACTTGTCCCTGAGTGATTTTAACTTGTCCACTTAAGTGATTTTCTATATTAGTAGTAATATATTGAATTCTTTTACCCTATTATTTTTTTTGTCTCAAATTATTTATTGTATTATTTTTTGAATTTATTTATTTTTTACATATCAAATTATTAATCATATTTTTAGTATATTTTAAAAAAATATAAATTAAAAGAATTTTTATTGTTTTGTTCTTATTTATACTTAAAAATATAACATTTCTTCATTAAGTAATTACTCTATTGCGTGCTATAGCCACATAATTTAGGTATTTGTAATATTCAACAACAATTACTTCTAGGGATAAAATGAAAACATAACTATTTTTTCTATAATTTTCAAAGTAACAAATAATTTGAAATAATTATTTTCAAAATCACAATATATAATTTGAGACAATGAAGAAAATATTACATAGGAAGGACTCTTTGTTGTTTTAATTAAGATTATTTATGAGTAATGCTAAATGGCCACAAGATTTGATCCAAATTTGACCACAAATATATGATGTCTATAATATCCCTATGTCAAATTTTGCATTTATTTCCTAACACTTTTCTAACTAAAACAAAATTAACTATTTTTCTCTATTTCCCAAACTCTTTAAATTGCTCTTTAACCGCTAAGGAAGATGAAAAGTTTATTTTGTATATTTTTCGTGTTATATACTACTGTTCATTTGATTAAAACATATGTACGATTTAGTTTGAAAAATAAATATCTCTTTTAGTATATTAAAAAAGTTATACACTTCAATTCTAAATAAAATTGTAGTTTTATTTTTAAATATTACTATATTTTCATTACTATATAATACAAATTATGTGATCTAAAACTTTTAATTTGAACTGATTCTGTGTAGTCATCTTTGTAGCCACACTTCACTATACGTGTGTTGCACATATATGTCGTGTCAACATATAAATAATACTTGCTAAAAATAAAAAAAATTCATGTAAATAAAATTAAATAAATATTATTAATTTAATCTATAGTTTAATCTTGTTAATAGTTTGGGAATACATAAGTAATAGTTTGGAGTTGAATTGTAGAAGTTAAATAATTAATTGATTAAAATTTAACGCAAAAAAAAAAACTCATACATATAAAATGAGTAGTTAAATGTTTCCAACATAATTTTACTGATTTTTTTTCTTTCTAAGTTTGTTATATTAGATACTTTTATTAACAAAATATTTGATAATCAAAATTTTAATTAATTTTAAAGTCTTAAATATTAGAATAATAATAATAATAATTTTCCTTTCCTTTCCTTTCCTTCATAGCCTTGACAATTATTTATATATAATAATCCTAAATCAAAAGTGAATTCTTAATATAAAAAACAATAAATCTTGAAACCAAATGAATAAAAGATAAAATAATAAATTAAGAAGAACAGTAAAAAAATAATTTATCTAAAGAGAAATATCTTAGTGGAGGATAAAAAATTCAACAACATTTCTAAATACCTTCACGTTTTTAACATAGTATATATTATCTAAAAATCAAAAATTATAAAAGAAAACACATGGCAAATAGAACATTCAACGTTCTTTGTAATTGTAATATCTGTTAATTCTTCATTTGTCCTAATTTGCGTGACAATTCTAAATTCAAACTACTTGAATTCTAATAAATATTTAAAATATATTGACATGAGAAAATTTGTGAATTATATATTTTTTTAAAGTTTAAATATTAATTTTAAAATATTATATTGATTTTAATTTTAAAAAATTAGTCAAAACATCTTACAAAATACAACATAGGTCAAGACTGAAAAAATAGTTCAAAATATGTTAATTTTTTCAAAAATTCAAGAAATTATTGAGATTTTGTTTCATATTTACCTTTTTTTTTTAATAAGATTCTTAATTATTTTACATTTTTTGAAAGAATAATTTAGACATAATTAAAATATTACTAGTAAAAAATTATTTTAATTCATATCTTTATTTTTTAAAAAAATATATCATATCTCAATAATTCACTTGAAATTGTTGTCGTGCTGCCTGGGCACGAGCCAAATCACATAACGACTTTGATTGACACGTTCCCACCTTTGAACTTGTCCACTTGACTGACTTTCTCTATTAGTACAAGACTAATACTAGTATAATTGAATTTTTTTAAGCTATTATTTTGTTTGTCTCAAATTATTTATTATAATATTTTTTAAACTTTACATATTCTTAAAAGTATTTTTTTATCTCAAATTATTTATTATATTTGTTAATATACATTTAAAAAAATATTAATAAATATTTTTTTAATTATTTTATCCTTATTTATATTTTAAAATATAACTTTTCTTCATTAAATGATTACTCTATTGTGTGTCATAGCCACATAATTAAGGTGTTTGCGATTTTCAACAATAATTATTTCTAAGGATAAAATTAGAAAATATAATTATTTTTTTTAGAATTTTCAAAGTAACAAATAATTTGGGATAACTATTTTTAAAAATCACAATATATAATTTGAGTCAATAATGAAAACATTAATTGGGAAGGATTGTTTATTGTTTTAAGTTTATGTATGAGTAATGCTAAATGGCCAAAAAATTTGATCTAAAATTTAACTGCAGATATATGTTTATAATATCTTTATGTAAAATTTTGCTTTTGTTTCCTAACACTTCTCTAACCTAAACAAACTTAACTATTTTTTCTATTTTCCAGACTCTTTGAATTACTCTTTGACGCCTAAGGAAGATGAAAAGTTTATTTTGTATATTTTTTTGTGTTATATTGTTCATTTGATTAAAATATATATACGATTTAGTTTGGTAAATAAACATTTTTTTAGTTAATTAAAAAAGTTAACCATATTATATGTACATTTGGATTTTCGATTTAGTCCAAGTTCATGACACGTATTATCTGCTTTGACCTAACAGACCTCTTGATTTTTTTCAAAAGACCAATCATTAATTTATTGTCAAATTCTACGACTTTTCATATGGAGGTATGATATGTTCCCGGCATAAGTTTCAACCACACAAATGTTAAAAGACATATTTAAGATAACAAGTCCTTTTTATTTTGATAATATTTGTATAAGTCGAACAAACTATGCCGAGATTTGAGGAGGACTATATATCGCGCTACATCAGTTTCTACCTTATCACTCCACTCTTTATTCATGTACAGTTTCTTCTTTTCCATGTTTTTCCTTTCTGGATTCATCTGAGTGCACTCTTGCACATAATTTGTGTTCAGTTCAACTTAGACCTTACAAACCAGCAAAAGCCACAAAAAAGTTGTTGTGTCCTGCAGACTTAATTTACAGGTGCAAATTGTTGAGCAATCAGTAGTTGAGCCCCTTCAACGATCCTCTTTATCACTTCACCTGCGGGTAGAATTTCCTTGATAAGACCAATGCTTTGACCAGCATACATCGCCATGCTTTCTATATCACCAGTAGTTGAGGCATTTGGAACTGTACCAGCAAAGCGATGAACCTCTCTTTCCTGTTCAAGATAGAATATGAAACGAATCACAACATTCTTAAAAACGAGGTATAAATGCATAAGATCAAGTATCAAATGATAAGACGACCTGGTATCAGTGCCGAATAGAAAACTAACCAGTTAAGAACATTATAATTCTTAGTAATCAAAACATACAAGGTTGATCTCAGAGTGAAGATACACATTTTCAGGATTGTGTTAGGAAGAAAGTAATCTAGGACACTCACCCTGCCATGTATGATTGTGCGGCCAATGACAGGTTGATTCGACTCATTCTCATCACTTGGGAGCGCCTTCCATTCCATGAAGAATGGGGTTGCCAGAACACGCTGTGGTGCCCCTGGCCACCTTGCACGACCAAATATATCTGTATACTCTGTTTGATCAAATTCAATCAGCTTCCTCTTGTATGTTGGGTGAGCATAGCTTTCCTCTGTTGCAAGAAACCTGAAAAGGTCTAAGAAGTTAATAACTTAGCTACTGGTTTTCGTATACACAAGGACATGAATAGTTTTTATGTGAGTGAAATTCCTAAATATTCCAGTCTGATGCGCTGAAACATCTATTATCATAGGGTACGTTTTATGTTTATTCACTATTCAGTTACTTTTCTCAAAGAGGTTCACAATATCTATCCTCTAAATATGCACACAGGAAACTATCTAAGCAAAAGGGCATGGTAAACTGCAATCTATTAGCGAGACCTAACTTCTAAACAGCAATAGCACAGCATGATTAACAGGATATAAATCGGAGAGGGAGCAAGAACTTAAAACATCCATACCTGGTACCAAATGAAACACCCTGTGCACCAAGGGCCAGAGCAGCAACATAACCACGCTCATCCACTATTCCTCCAGCAGCAATTACTGTGATGTCACGGCCACGAACAAGATCGACTACTCTAGGCAATAAGCTGATTAAACCATCCTACAAGGAAATCAACCAAGTAGGCGATATATTATTCGATAAGTAATTTTACATAAAAAACGTGATCGACTTCACCAGAAACAATCAGGGTTTGAGGGGAAGAGAGTGGAGGGGAGAAGTTCTTAAAGTGAAAATATTCTCAAGGAAGAACCAACATCGTTAACTCGATGAAAAAACTAACGCATATCATGAAAGTGATCACCATAGTCCATTATACCTGGCCAATTACATGGCCTCCTGCTTCCCGGCCTTGGACAATAATTGCATCTACACCTGCATCAACAGCTTTCTTTGCTTCTTCATAGCTGCCAATCTTAAGAAAACAGCATATCATCACTTCAAAATAGATGAGGGTAAGTTATCTATTCTTTCATGAATGTACCGACTAACTATAAAGCAAAAAGCAGAAGCTACCTAACTTGCAGAGGCATTAATAATCATGCTACAGGCATAAGAGGGAAGCTAAAAAGAGTACTTCAAAATATATATATATCACTAGTCATAGAACAACTATGTCGTAGTCCAAAACAAGTCGGGATTGGCTGTATGAATCCTTGATGATCATGTGTCTCCCTTTCAACTTATCTCAAATCAGCATTGAAAGAAATCATTCAATATCAAAATATGTAATAACATTATATGAGTAATTATAAACTCTTAAAATAACTTGCAAGAAGGAAATAACTCATATAAAAAAGGATCCAACATCATGTAATGCCAGTAATTCATGATAGGGAGAAAGCCAAGTTTTGTCGATTTTCAATGACACCGAATCCATTTTTGGAACTTTGAAAAGAGTTGTATTGAGAACTTACTTGGGGTACAACTTTGACCCCAGCTTTATGAGCTTGAAGAACCAAGTCCTTTGGGCATTCACCCCAATAAAGCTGCAGTACTGCAACTTTCTCATCCAGTATAGCTTTAACATTCTCCTCATGAGGAAATGCAAGAATAACACCTACCCCAAATGGTTTATTAGTTAAGGTTCTAGTCTTCCTTATGAGCTCTCTCACATAATCAGGATCTTCCTGCCACACAAAAATAAATTAGGAATCCTATTGACTGATCAGGGAGGGCATTAAACTCAACTTTGGGAATTCAGCTAGTAAAACAATTTGAAATTTTGATCAAGTCTTGATATTTGAAGGGTTTACCCATACCACCCTAGACAAATCTCAAAAAATAATAAATTACATTTCTAGTGTAATAAATAATGGTATTTGTGATGGGGAAACCTACCCAATCAGGTACTCTGAGAAAACCAAGAGCACCAACATTAGCAACAGCAGCAACAAGCTCTGGACATGAGATATCAGGTCCCAAGGGCGCCTGAACAATCCCGTACTCAAAATCCAAAACTCCTCTCCAGCCCATCTCTCCCTTGATTGCCAAAAATAGGAGGGGATCACATTTTTATACTCCATACTTGACAAATGGCGTCTCTCTATATGGCTTTTTATTTTTATCTTATAGAAAAGAATACAAAACAAAGTTGTCGAGTATTTGTGATTTATATGCGTAAGCCACTACGTCTACAAAGATGGAGCATCGGTCAAAATTTGGAAAAGTATCAAGAAGATATAACACACTCAGTGAAATTTCATAAATGGGATCTGAGAAAAAACATATCTAGTGAGATGTAGATTTATCACTGCCGTATAGATAAAGGTTATTTCTGAAAAAATTTTATCTGAAAATTAAATTCGTGATTTGTTAACTGTTCGTATATTCATAACAAAATAGTTACTCTGCTCAACTCTTTTAAAACGAAACTAATTAAACACCTTTTAACATGGAGCTTCAAATTTAATATGTGTTTATTAGTCCTAACAAATGAATTAATTTGAGAAAATAGGCTTCTACTTGTTTACTCAAAACTAAATCACAACATTAGTCTAAGTAGGTGTCTATGATTTGTCACATTTAATTGATAGGAAATGAGGCCCTTTTTGGGCCCAACAAACTGGGCCTCCATGGGCCATGTAGTTGGGCCTTTCTTATTTTTCCGTTAATAATCATGGCCCATGAATGAAGCATTCAATGGGCCATCTAGTTGGGTCTTAATTACGTTTGTCATTAAGTTGTTGAGAATCCAATAACGCTATTCTAATTTTTACATATTTTAGCTAGAGAAAGTTTAGATAGATAAATTAAAATTAAATTAAATTCAAAGAACAAACTATGCTGTGAAATTCAAAAAAAAAATATGGCTTATATGAATTTAAATTCTGAAGTATTTAAGTTAATAAACTGTGAAGCTTATATGTGCATTGTCATAGCTATTTTTAGAAAGAAAAAAATAATACTCCTTTTTTTGGCCCTAAACACATTACTTCTCTTGTCCCAAATAATTAGCCGGGATAATTAATTTTTATAATTGTACTTTTAGTTAAAGAGGATATATAATTATTTCTTTTTTTTCTTACGTTTTGTGTAGGTTCATGCTATCCACTTCACCATTATATTTTTAAAACTTCATCTTCAGCTCTTTTTTCTTTTTTTTTAATTGAAAACAAAAATAGAAGCACAACCATATCTCATACATTATGCAACTTACTGAAAATTAAATGCTCATATTCATTAAAAAAAATCATTCGTTTAAAAAAGAATAACCTCTTTCCCCTTTTGGCAAAATTTTAATTTCAACTTTCAACGTGACATATTTAATGCCACAAGATTAAAGGATACTTTGGTACAGTTGACATAACTTTAATTTACAACCACAAAATCAAAAAGTCTTATTTATTTTCTTAAATTTCGTATCAAGTCAAAATGGTTCATTCTTTTTTAAACGGATGGAGTAATAAAAACATGATGGGAAGCGAATATGAATATGGAGAAAATTAAAATTCACGGGTGGAAAAATCATGAGTAGTTAAAAAATTCTGAGCAGTTTTTAATTATAATTTGTCACAGTTGAATTGAATCTCAATTATTTGTATTAGTATAACTTTAAAAAATGGTAGGTTAGCCCTTAGGTAACGTATCGAATAATTAGAATTTTTCATCTTAGCATAAAATGATTTTGTTAATCACATAAGTAATTGTATAGTTTGCTTTGATATAATAATAAATAATCTCAGTAGTATGCCCTAGTTGTGACCTGATTAAGTTCTTCATACAGGAGAACTAAGAGCACCGGAGAATCACGAATTACAAGGGGCAAGCCCAGTGCAGTAAAGCTTCTGTTTTATTCAAGGTTCGGAGAAGAATTCGACCATTAGGATCTATTGTATGCATCTTTATCTTGCATTTCTGCCAGAGGCTGTATCCGAGAATGCGAGAATCATGAATTGCATGCATGTAAAGAATTGACTAGTCTTTATTATTAGTCAAAGATTAGGTTAGATCATAAATATATTGAAAGGTCTTAATTAATTGAAAAATTGGGTCAATATTTGTCTTTAAACTAGTCTTTTTTTACTGTTGAAAGCCATATTTTCTCCTTTGATTATTAAAACGTCTCTATCTGCTTCACATAGTCGAGAAAAAATCGTAATATAGAGAGTTTTATCGATACATAATACTCCTTAAATTGTAGTTAATCACATGAAAAAAATGGGAACTCAACTTTATTTTGTGTTTCATATGCAACCTTTATCTTATAAAATTGTCTCAATAATGAAATAAACGATTTATTAATCAAACAACAATATAATGCCTTGAGAATTATTGGCTTTGTACGTTCATCCAATTAGAAAGGCAAATGATGTTTTGTTATCTTCCTGTCTTTATCTTTGAAAGCTCAGATACACAGTGTTTGTATGTACCGTGTGTGAAATTCATGACTGGAGTTTGGTGGAATTATGTCCATAAAATTTGTTAAAATATTCCACATATGATTTAATTTTTCTTGTCATTTTGTGATGTTTAATGTCAATTAAACCTATATATCTATGATCCTATAGGTTCAAAGAATCAAATCAACGAAAAAAAATGATGAAATAAGTATATTTTAAAAAAATAAAAGTTGAGACGTACAAATTCATTATTCGGAGTCAATAGGCATGGAATATATTTGATCTTGTTAATTATTAGTGTATGTATATATTTAAATCTATTCTTATATATTTGAACATATGGAAAAAGTTATGCGAATAAATAAATATATACTCGTTAATTAGCTGAAATAATTATAGTTTGAATTAATTATGGCTCGCGGCAAACATCTAGTTGTAATTATTGTTTGAGTTTTGTATAACTTGTACAATTTATACAAATTTTGTGCGCGATTATACAATTATTGTGCGTGAATCAAATGATATAACTAAATATACAAATACTGCGAATTATATAGGAAATTATACAAACATTGTGTACAAATTGTATAGCAAATTATACAAACATATATAAATGTTGCGCGAATTACACAAACATTAACAAACAACAACATATCCAGTGGAATCCCACAAGTCGAGTCTGGAGAGGGTATAATATATGCAGACCTTACCACCATTTCGTAGAGGTAGAGAGGTTGTTTCCTAGGAACCTTCGTCTCAAAAACTCATAAGCAGAATTATACAAATGTTATTATAACTATAATTACAAAATATAATAATCAAAATTATAATAATGACGCATAATTAAGATATTATTCCTTTTTCTCTGTTTCGCCATCTCTTTAATGAAGTAAATATTGTCTACCTACAAATATTACAACAGATAGATTATTTCTAGGAAACAACACTTTTTGCAAATAGATTTATACACAATTTGGTATTTGTATTCATGATCTATTTGAGTTATACAATAGTAATGGAATCTCCATTCCATGAGTGGTGTAATAAATATTATTCCCTCTGCTTAAAAAAAAACCTCATTTGACTTGACAGTAGTTTAAAAAAAATAAAGAAGATTTTTTAATTTTGTAATTTTAAATTATAGTGTTGTTAAATGTAGTAAAATGTCCTTTAATTTTATGATCGTAATCATGTCATGTGTAAAACTGAAATTAAAATGTCATCATAAAAAAAAAAGGTCATTCTTTTTTAACTAAAAAAGAAAATAGGCCTTTTTTTTTAACGGAGGAAGTAATATTAATTATTAGTGTGTATATGGAAGTACCTTGGTCATAATTAGGCACCTCTACGTGTGAATACAAGAGGATGGTTGTAGTTGTTTATTGTTATTTGGATTGGATGACATACATATCCTATTCTAATGAACAACTAATGTAGGGAAATGGTCCTGCTAACCAAGAATTAGGACTTTGTTGAAAAAGCTCTATTCCTTAATTTCCTTGAGGACAATAATGGTGTGTTACACTACTCAATAGTATAATAACATATGTGTTTTTACATAAAAATATGTACTACTCAATCATGGAAAACTAGCACATATTTTTACGTCAATTTAAAATAGTTCATTTTAAAAATATAGTAGAATTTTTAAAAGAAAAAAGTTCTCAATAGACCTTTCCAAACATTGAGACTATTCTCCATGACATATTATGTCCAATGATGACTAGGTCATGGTCCACCCACGAGTTTGTTTTGGTTTAAAGGGTCTACTTCAAATGGCCTCCCAATTATTGATGTTAGCCAAAGTAGATATTGTTGAATTTAAGGTTAGAAGAAAGATATAAATTTGTCTAAAATTATGTGCAATGTCATTTTCACACGTGTGACTTCGTTATCACCATTATTAGGATTACTTACATTACAGTTAAGCATGGTGAAGGATCATTATACAGTCCAGCAAGTAACATTTATTGTTCTGCATCTATATAGACAAGGTAGTCATGATCAGTGACAGATAAATATCAAGTAATATATAGGTATATATGTGTGTATACAATTATACGTACATTATTACGTAGTTGAAAAGATTGAGAGTTAATGTTGTCGCATTACAGTACATGTAAATTAAAGGTGTATTATCTTTGGACTAGTTTAGTTTAATAAAGATATCAAAGTTAATAATTTTATAAAGTGAATGATTTCAATGAGACGAGTATAAAGATGACAGAATGATGACATGGGGCTATCAGTTTACTGCTCTTACTAAGCCAAAAGTAACTCGAAGACACATTATTCAATAATAAGCTAGATATATGAATTTCATAACCATAAGTTTTGTTAACGTGAGTGGCACACGATGAATTTTGGAATTGATCCATGTATCAAGGTAATATATATAATATATCAAATTTAGTTCGATGAAAGATAGTTGGAAGTGAAAATCTCACTTTAAAATTATTATAACTAATTTGAACTTTTACGAATACTACTTAACGATCGATTATGGCTCTCTTATAACTTTATGTTAAGTAATAACGTAATAACACCAATAATCAATTAGTATATAATTTAGTGTATGAAGGACAGTTTATAATTAATTAGTCACGGGTGATTAAAATCTCACGAGGCTAAGAATCTTCGTATTTACGAAAATTGATTAGATGAATAACATGCAAAAGACAGAAAAATGATTGAATGGTCTTAATAAGCACTAAGATTGTATTATCGACTAGTAAAAAAATAAATTCTTTTTTTTTTAAATTCTTGATAGATTATATTATCGACTAGTAAAAGAAATAAGTTCTTGATAGATTATATTATCGACTACTACAAAAAAATATATCCTTGATAGATTACATTATCGACTAGTAAAAGAAACAAATTCTCTATGGTAAGCAGCTTTCTTCCTTCGGCGTATGATATATAGTACCTACTGAAATATGACTTTTCTGAAAACTAATTATTGAGAAACATAATTATTGAGTACAGAAGATAGAAAAAATTGCATGAAGATGCATGGTGCCTAACAATTGCAATGAAAATGGTTGATGTTATTTTTTAATCACGTAATTGCTTTATGGCTTTCGAGTTTGCGCACCATTGTAATCATGCTTCATTAACATTTTTTTAGTCGACAATGGTCTATAACAAACAACCTACTTACCCACAAGGATATATAGGGTAAGGTCCGTGTATATTATATCTTTTAAAAACTTTATCTGTGGAATTATACTGAATATATTGTAATATGACATGATGTGTTAATGTTGGAATCTGCATAATTAACACTTCATGTTGAAGCCAACAATTGCAAATCTTAAACCACAATAAATCAAACTATAAAAAAATATATATACTAAAGATGTATAATTTCAATATGGTTTAGTTACTGACCTACATATGAGAAAACTGATATAAAAAGGCATAAATAACTTATGTTATTTAAATAAGACTTTTTTAACAACTATGTGGTAGATGTTTTTGTATTGTGTATGAAAATTAAAGATGTTTTATTTGTAGAAGATCAAAACTTTTCATCCAAAAAGAGATATAAAGGAATCATTTTCTACCAAATAAACTTTTTTAATCAAGAAAATCTTTTGAATTAAATAGATTTAATGATATAGAATCAAAATAAGATAGAAAATTCAATGCAAATCCTAACACGAATATGATGCCTAACTAATAAATAACTTCAATTATTTTCCCTCACCAATTGTTATTATGCAAAATCTTAACCTAGTGATACGATTCAAATGATCACTTAAAGCAGAACAATAATTCTGAAGGCAACACAATGTTATGTCATCGACCAATCATTATATATTCTCTAGAAAACTAAATTAAATTTTAATATTCTTGAATTCATGATAATCTCTTGTATGGAATAGGACTTGCATGTTTCAATCATGACTTTAAGCCTCCGTTTCTTGTCATTTTCATTTATTTATCACCATAATATAATATAATTAGAGTTTTAAAATAAAATGATAATAATAATGTCTGAATTAATTAATATTTACCATAAGACGTCGGTCAGAGAGTGACGTGGATAGTATTTAACGAATCATTTAGAAGTAGCATTATCATATAGTCAACAACTTTATTTTGTGCAAAATAATTAGTTCGAAAATAAAGTGATAACAGCTGCAGTTGTTTAATTTAAGTTATTTGGTACAAATGTAACAAAAACATTAAAGAGAAGTAGGGCAGCCTATTAAACACACATTACAATTATTAGGCATTTGGTGACAAAATTTGCATCCTTTTCAATAGGGTTTGTTACGGACTTACCAACATTCTCAAATTGCAACTTGCAACTTTCTATAGCGTATACAAATCGTCTTTTCTTCTTGTGGTTTTTAATTTCCATTAAAAAAGAATCGTCATTTTTCTCGGAATAGATGAATAATTATTTAATTTGTTTAAATTTTATGATATGTAATGTAAGCAAATTGACTATCTCAATTGAATTTGGAATCCATCCGTATTCAAAAGTTGGTCGGGATACTATGAATTGGGTCAAACAGAAAGATTTTTGAAACTTAAGTGTAGTCTAAAATAATTCTTAGATATTTGTGTAGTTGAGAATCATTTTCATTAATGATAAAAGAGATATTTTAAAGTTAACTTATTTCGAATTAAAATAATGTTACATTCTTGTTTAGACTGATTAAGAAAGAAAAAATGTCACGTAAAATGAGATAGACGGGCAAGTTTTTCGGGGATCAATTTCAATTAGGTGCTTAACCTAAATGAGTGAATTTTTTAGATAGATTGAGTAGTTAAATAGATCGGTTAAACTTAATCGGGTCATACCTTCCTTGGCAAACTTTTCCATCCATAGTTATATTTTAAATTTTGTGGCTTCCTTCCTCTATTTTTAGGATCGAAGGTTGCTCTTTCAAGCCAGCAAATCACGTACACTACTCGAGCAAGTATCATAAATTAATGCATCTAACTCCAGAAGTTACAATAAAGAAACACACGTCATGTCAATTGATTTTTTTACGTGCAGAAAAAATGTTTTACATTTTCCTTTGTGATGGGTCACGACACTGGAGTATTTTATTTTTTTTACCTAATAAGATTTTGTTGCAGGAAGAAAAAAAAATGCTACTTTTGACATTATTATTGTGAGTATTTGTTTAAATTTTACTAAAATCGTGAATATCTATGTACTTACAATATACTATCCAGTACGGTACCTGTTACACGGCAGCTGATACAAAGAACCTATAATAATAAGTGACTAGGTCTAGCCTTCTAGGCCACACCAAACCCCTGATCATAATTATATTGGACCACTCGTGATAATACGTAGTCCCTCCGTCTCAATTTATGCGATATTATTCAAATTTTGAGATTCAAATCAATCTACTTTTGACTATAAATTTTTTAATATATTTTGAGTCATCAAATTATCATGACTTATAGTACTTTTTAAAAAGTTTAGAAATATATAACTTTCATTTCAAAAAATTTGAAGATTCAGTGCACAACTTTTTGGCCAAAGTTAAACTATTTGACTCTCAAAAAATAAAAAATGTCATATAAATTGGGACAGAGGAAGAAATATTAACATAATATTAAGTGTTTGTACGTGAAAAATATTTATGAGAAAAAGAGAGGAACGATTAAATTTCAGATGGATACATAACTCTAAACGGTTTAAATAGGCTGTTGATTATATTATTCGATCATTTGTGTATAGGAAATTAATAATAGACACTACCACCAACTATATATTCTTTGTGTTATTTATAGTGCCTAAAACACTTTGGGAATATATAAAGTTTAAATTAAGGTCAAATAACAAATATAGTGAAATAACTTGTAGAACTAAGTAAACTTTCTACATATTGCTCAGTATTCCCTTCTTTCCTTTTAACTTGTCATGTTGTATTTTTCAAGGTTTAATTTAATTAAATCACAATAAAATTTTAAATATTATAAATAATAATTATTATATGTCAATTTGATTAAAAGACACATCCTAAGATTTAAAATAAAATTTATATATCGTTTAACTTTAAAAAAGAAATTATGATAATTAAAAATAAACTGATGAAGTATGAAAACAACTATTTTCAACAACTTCAATTTGATGAAAATGGCTCCATTGTGAAAGGGAAGTACGCATAAATTTGAAGTGTTTGTACTTTTGTGCCATTAAGATTGGTGAAGGGATATGCCTAATTGGTAGGCTACTTATGACTATTCGCATAGTTCCAATATACATTTAAAACGAGTCCAATTATGCACCCCCTCATTTAATTTTTTTTTTAAAAACAAATTGAAACTTTAGAAAAAGAAGAAGAGAGAGAACAAAAATCATTGTGTTCTCCAAATCAAATACCATATTTTGCCAAAAGATACAAAAAAAAAAAAAAAAAGAGAGAAGATAATTGGGTTTTCTTTTTTGTTGTTATTATGTGTGTGGAGGAAGTGGAATATGTTAAAGTGATCATTTGGTTCGGCTTCGGAGGATAAAGTCAATATTTCATATAAAGAGGGTAAGGAGTTGTTTGGTGTACCGGCCAAACTCGCTAGTGATATTGTTTGCTTTGAATTTAGGTTTAAATGATTTTAAAATGTATCACTTATAGTGATATTGTTTGTTTTGGATCTAGGTCCAAATTATTTTAAAATACGTCACTGGTAGGTAAGGCCTGCAGCACGAAGATTTATCCTACCTCACGGAGATTCACCTAAACTCAGTTGAACTTTGACCCATATTGACAAGGCTGACACATGAGTAACTTTGATACTATTTGCAACGGTCCAACCTTTTAGTGATATTGTCCGTTTTGGATCTAGATCTGCATGGTGTTAAAATGCGTCACCAATAGATAATGCATGTTACTGATATACCCAACATCTCTTCTGTATTTTTGTTAATGTGAAATTTCTCATGTTAAAATGGGTTGTTACATTTGGTATATAGGATAAAAAGTCTATTTCAAAATTAAGTTTAAACTTAAAATTATATTTTGCTTATCGAAGGTATAAATTTAATTTCAATTTTAATCACAGATGTCTAATCTTATCTTATCCAAATTGTCATTATTTTATCCCATTTTTAGATGTTTTGAATTAGTTTCAGAATTATAAATTCAGAATTAACTTTGTTTGCAAATTAAACAACCCAAGGTTGGTTTATGCTTTTTAAAAAATTTTACTATATTGATTCTAAATACTAATAACTTTTGATGTTTTTATCCATTTTAAAATAATTTTGAATTATATAAATTTAATTAAAGCCATTGAATTTGACAGAATTCAAAATTTACATTATCAAAACCGCCTATTTAAAGGTAGACCCCTTTAGCTCCATTATTGGTTGTTGTTGTCCATTGACATTTTGGATACAAATTCATTTCATGCTCTTTGGTACACATCTAAAATCTTATTTGTGGGGCTTTTTGATTAAACATTATACCATCCAACAAAAAAACAAAAAGGTTGATTGGACTCATTGTATCTGCACATTTCATGCAGCTTTCTAGTGTTAATTCTCGTGGTCTTCATTTGTCCTTGTTTTAATTTGATAAAGGAGACACGAGAAATGGTAAAACTGAAATGCTTGAGGGAAAATTCTTTTTTCCTTTATAATGTTTGGCACAAGCTTAACTACTCGTGATACTTCTCTCTTATCCTTTTTATCTTTATTTAACCTAAAAATGTGGTCCAAATTACTTTAATCACGTATTTTTCTAATAAACACGAGATAAGGGCGAGTAACAAGGACAACATTACAACTACAACAACATGTCCAGTGAAATTTTATAAGTGAGGTTTGGAGAGGATAAAATGTACGCAGACCTTATCATTTACCTCATAAACATAGATAAACTGTTTCCGGAAGACCCTCGTTACAAAAATATTGATCCCAAAAACAGAAGATACTAAATATGAAAAAAGAGAGAAAATAAAGCAAGAAAATGATAGTATATAAATACGATAAAAGTAACAAATATAAGATCCTACTAACCTACAATATCACAAGATTAGTAGGATTAACAAACAAAACATTAAAAAAATATTTTCAATTTTCTCTAATTGGGTAAAATATTTTTTGAGGAAAATATATTATATAAAAATCAAGAAAATAAATATTGATGAAAGTATCAAAAACAAGTTTTATAAATAAAATTTCAAAATCTCCTCCTCATGCTAGGCTCTATCTTTGCGCACTCCCCACCTAAGAACTGCGCACACTCAAATACTATTATATTATTTGTCTAGATTGTGTTACGGAAAAAAATCAATTAACAACATATCAAAATTAGATTTTAACTTCATCCACCTTTAAATCACATCACATATTATTAGAGCAAAATAGAACAATTTAACCCATCAATTCCTGTACCTTTCAAATCTTAACCTTCACAATTAGGGATTGATAATTTCTTCAATTAATTTCATGGCACTGACAACCGACAGTCGGCAGAACAGATCGATTTGATAAGTTTTATAAGAGTTCGACTAATCTAATTTTATTAATTAATAGTACTAGTTGATATCCTAATTAGAGAGACTTGACCTCTATTTGATTCATATTACTTACTCTCTCCCTTTCTTTTTAATTGTTACTTTTTTTTTTTTTCTGAAAGTTAAAAAATATGAAATTTGATTAACATTTTAATAATATAGTGTATCCATTATATTGATATAAAAAAATCTAGAAATTATCCACATAAAATAAGCACTTCAAATTTTAATAAAAATAGATACATTTAATGATCTAATATTTGAACCATTTCAATTCACATCTCCATCAAATGAAAAACAAATGAGATCTAAATGACAATTAAGTTAGGGATATGGATTAATTAATGATGTCCACTTAAATTAATAGTCCTACTTGTCATATAATATTTAATTAGATGGAACTGATTCATGGATCATTGCATGCTTTTGAAGTGGTTAATTAGCAGAGCATATTTCCATTCATATTATCCATTCCTCCTACGTTTAGTTTACACGTTTATTATACTAAACATACTTTTTTATTATCACTTTTAGACATTAGCATATTAAGAGGAAAAAATGTATATTTTTTATATTTTATTCTTACCATAAATGTTTCATTTATGACAAGTGAAATTCACAGTCACTATCTTTTGAATGCAGATAGAATAAAATTCTCACTCCTTTATAATAATTCGTAAATCATATATGAGAGATAACACACATTAGCATGTTCGGTGTGACGAGTTCGATCAAAAAGACAAACTCGTTGCTTTAATTTCTTTAACAATGGGTTTCAAACTTAATATTAAAAAAGTATGCAGAGTATTTGTTTGAAAAACTCCTCTTCCTTTATTGAATAGAAATTAATTTAATAAATTATATTATATATTAATTATTTTTTTAATGGACGTTAAAGAAATCTAAACGGATATTAAATTTAATGGAGGTTAGAGAAGCTATATGGAGGATACTAATATGTTATTAATCAAAATAAGGACTAATTTATGATAAGTAGGGTATATGTAGCTGCAATTTGGCAACTCTCAAGTTTGACCAAATTAAATTAAGAACAAAAATATTTGTATTGAAAATTTTGTATTAGCTGTAAATGAATACTCCCTCCATCCTACTTTACTTGACCCCTATACTATTTTGGGATCTTTAACAATATTTGTTCACTTTATAAAATCAAGAAAAATTTTACATTTAGTTCCTAATTTACTTTTATCATTAATTATAATCATTTTCCTATTACATTTTTCAAGACATCATATTTATTATATTTAAAGGGTAATTTGGTAAAATTACCATATCATTTACTACTTCTTACTCCCTGTGCCAAGTCAATAGGGGTCAAAGTCAAGTAAAGTTGGACGGAGGGAGTAATATGTTTCATTATTTACTACTTATTAATTCATGTGTCAAGTTAATAGGGGTCAACTAAAGTTGAACGGAGGGAGTAAGATGAACACAACTGTTCACCACTCATAAACCTAGAATTAATATTCTAAAATAGTAATCCTTGGACCAATCTACTTCATGTTTGAGCCCAAATTAAATGTGATAATTTAATTTTCTTTTAGAACAACTCGATGAAGTTTCTTTAATGACCGTGACCCTGAAATGATGACATTCTCACCTGATTCCACTATCTTTTTGTCATTTTCTTTAAACCTTTTAACTTCTTTAACCTATAAAAGATGATCATTTCATCAAGTTGCTTTGAAATTATAATTTAAAGAAGAAAAAAATTAATTAGTTATGAATTTCATTGCTAATATGTCATAAAATAATTTGTAGTTGATAGATTTTTGTATATAATTTAGCATAATTGATTCCTTCTTTAATAAAATTACTGACAAATTTTATTGTTTAGCCAAAGACCTAAACGTCTTTCGCACGTTTTAAAAGAATAAATTTTTTAATAATATTTTTAATATTTATTTTTTATATGTTATGTTTAAAGCTACAAGACTCAACAACATTTTGATATATTTGGCAGAGTTTTATTTTATAATCATAAAGTCAAAAAATCTATTTATTTTCTTAAACTTTATGTCAAATTAAACTAGATCATTTTTTTTAAATGGAGGGAATATTAAGGTTGTCCTTCTATTTTGTGGGACTATTTTCTACATATTACATTAAAATTTAATTTAATTTGGCCATTCTGTTAAAGTAAATTAAAGAAAGGGAAAAAAAACCATGAAGGTTGTGAATTGTGACATTATATGGCTTAACTATGTAACTATGATCTTTCGTAAAAAAAAAAGTTCACTCGATATCCCAAGTTCACATAAATATGAGTTGTTAACTGCATAAAATAAAAAGGGTTCTATCATGATTTGATATGTCTTATCCATAAGTGACAGGGTAAAACTTCTTCAAGTTAAAATATTTTATTAGTTTAGTAAGGTATCTTTAGAACATTAATTTATTCTCTCCGTTTATTTTATTTGGTATTATCTAATTTGACACATTAACAAAAAATTATTATTAATATAAGTATTTTATTACACTATTTTTATTAATTGATATAGTATTAAGTTTTGAAAATTAATTTTAACAATAGTATTTATGCCGAGAATAAAATATAAAAAATATATTATTTTTTTAATATATAACAAAGTAACAATATAAATTTATTTAAAAATAATAAATAATAGTAAAAATGAAATATAAATAAATTTCTTTTCTTTTAAAGTTAGAATTGTTAGTTTTGTGTACTAAGGAAAACTATGAACCGTATTTTTTTAGTACTAAAAAGAGTACGGTATGGGTGTGTCGTCGTGCAAGAGTATTATACTTTGGAAACTGAAATATGTGTTTTTTAGATAAGGGACAAAAGGCATGTTTGTTACTCCATTAAAAAAAAATTGAATGTATTTATTAATTTATAAAAAATTAAGATAAGTTTAACTAAGATAAGTTTAACTAGTTTTTATTTTTCGTATAATTATTTTTTTTAAAATAAAGTGTCAAAAAATAATTTTTTGAGTTTGTCCATTATTTGTAACTTTTTGCAGTAATGGCTAAATCTAATAGGGCACGCATGCGTACGGACACTGACGAATATTGCAGCAGCTCATAACTTTACTTACAGGGAATTCAGAGCAGGCCAACTTTATTAGTCGGATAAAATTACAAAACTCGCCCTTCCACTATTTGAGAGAATTAATTATATTGCATTCCGTCTTTGGCCGCTTTATCTTTGGGCAGTGATAAAATCTATGTATATTTTATTTTTTAATGAAATTTTATTGAATATGATGATAATATTTTTGTCTTTTTTTAATTTTCATATTGTACTTTTAAATTATTATTTAATTATATTTATAATATTAACTTTTAAATATATAAAAAAAAGTGATAAAATAAAAAATTTTAATCATGAAAAAAGTCTTAAATTTTTTTAATTTTATTTTTTTTCTTATTTGAATTAAAAAAAATACGCTATAATCGCTAAAAAATATTTTAATTTACCCTAAATTTTAATTAGTGGCAGGGGTAAATCTTTCAAGTTTCGAAGCTAGTATGTAGGTTGTCTCATTATAGTTTTTGTCGTTTAGCAGTGGAGAAGTGGTGGTCGATTTTGCCGACGTTACATATCTTCCTCCACACGTGAACTTTAGATTTTTTTTGTGTTTCAAATGTTAAATTTTTGTAAATTCTTATCTAAAAATGTAATATATTAAAATATTTTAATTTTGTGATATTAAAAATGTTATATAAAAAAATTGAAATTAAAGAGAAAGAAAGACTAAAAGCAAGAAGATTAAACAAATTTAAAATGAAAAGAGTGTTTATTTGATTCATTAAAATGACGATGTTAAATTTGAAAATTCTTGTTAAAGACAAAGATGCCACATTTGTTCTAAAATAATCATTAAACGTAATGAATTTAATTTTGTTTTAGTTACAATCTTAAGTTTGTGGCTTCGAATTAGACAACACTGCTTACATTTCACCATTTGAAAGTTCTTTTCTATGATGTTTGATTTATTATTCTAATTTTTAATAATATCTACTTCATCTTGAAACGAGTGTTGTCTAGGAGAAAAAAAAACGCTTCTAAAATAAATGCTCCATTTTAGAAATCGCAAATAAGGATTATTTAGTATTTTTGTCGGCTATACCTCGATACTTTATTTTTTTAATAAAATAGTATTCAACTTTCGAAAAAGAAAAATTAAATATAAATATTTTAGTAAACTATAAGATTACATTTGTTGATTTCTTAATAAACATAATTTTTATAAAAAATAACATTTATTAGGACACAAAAAGGAATATTTAGAATTTTTTGACCAATCAATGTAAATTTACATAACATGAAACTTATAACTTTTATTTAAGAATTGAGAAATTTCATCCATCGTATCATTGTTATTTGTAATTTTGATTTATTTGTCATGCCACTTTAAAATTAGAAAGTTTTTTTTTTGATTTCACAAGGTATTCTCACGGTCGGCAGTTTTGAGACTAATCCTCCGTTCCACTATCAGTGCACTAAGCGGTAGAAAATTCGTCACAGAATTTTTTCCATTCACCAAAAGTAGAATCAAACCCCCAACCTCTTGCTTAAGGGGTAAAGTGTTGAACCATCACGGCAATCCCTTTTCTCTTTTGTAAATCCATTTTGGCAAAGTCTCAAATATTCCCTTCATCTATCTTTACTCATTTATTATATTAAAAATAAATATTCAATTGTATTTATCTAGTTTATAAAATTAAGTGATAATTTTACATATAATTCTTAATTTATTTTTATCTTTAATTATAAATATTTTTTATTATATTTTTTGAAATATTATATTTAAAAAATAATTTAATAAAATTTATTATTTCTTAATTCGATAAAGATGAACGGAAAGAGTAATTCTGTTTTTTCTTTTTCCACTTAAATTTCAAGCAGTAATTTGTTTTTTCGCGAAACGTCTAGCGAGACACTCGGTGCTTAAGCAGCGCAAAAAGGAGAAAAATAAGCATAGTGGCGATGGAAGAGGTATGGGTGGTCGGCAGCCGTCCGTCCATATTCGATTCTACTGCTCACCCCATGGCCCATCACACACCTTTTACCAAAAACTTTAGTCTCTTGTTTCAAGATTCAACAACCCACTAAGTTTTGGCCTCCCAAATCACTACCACCAACCTTCTTTTAGGGACGAGGGGACAATATCTTATCTTTACCTGATTTGACACATGAGTTAAAAAATAATAAAAGTAAAATTATCTTTTTGAACGTAATAAATATAATATTTTAACAATACAATAACAAAATGACTATAATTAATGATAAAGCAACTTAGGAACTAAGGGTAAAATTATCTCTTGATTTTATAAAGTGAACAAGTATTGTTACAAATTCCAAAATAATATAGTGGACAAGTAAAACTGGATGAAGAGAGTATATTCATTTTTCGGACTTCCTTTCATATTATTATTTTGAGATGTTCAGCAATACTTATTTAATATATGAAATAAAGATATAATTTTATACTTACTTTCTAATTAACTTGGGTCAAGCTCTATTTTTATTTCATAAGAAAATTTGGGAAGAGGGGCAAAATAAAAAAGCAATTTTTTGCAATTTTTTTTTATCTATCTCTGTGTCTACCATTGACTTGATAAAAAAATTAAGAAGTGGCAAATGATAAGAGCAATTTTATCAAATCTCACTTCAAATATATGAAATAAGTAGGGTTTACATAAAAAGCATCCTTTGGGGGATTAGATTAGTTAGAGGACTTCCTTTAGCTCTAAGACTAGGGATCTAAGGAATTGGTGGGAAATCCAGAAAAGCAAAAATCTCACCTGCTTCTGCTTCCCCGGGAGCTACAGAGCAAAAATCTCACCTGCTTCTGCTTCCCCGGGAGCTACAGAATTATCTCAAAAAAAAGAAGTAAGAGCTATAAGGGCCTAAAGCTGAATTCGCATTCCAGGAGTTAGTTACCATTTTTTTTCTTACATTTTTTCAATTTTTTAAATCCCTTAAAAATTTGACAATTCAAATGCATTAATCTAATTTCAGATACAAAATTTAAGATTTTTCAATATCAACAAATAATAATTAAAAAATAATATATTAAACATGAAGATAATTTGAGAATCAAAACAAATATATTTAAATTATTAAATTAATATATTTGGATACAAAGAAGGATTTTTTAAAATTTTTGAAAATGGATTAGTGAATAAGTACTTCTCCTAATGCAAAGAACAGAAAAAAAAATAGAGGGGTCGTAGGTGGTTCTTAAGTTGCATATTTGCCATCCAGTTGTCCCGTGAAATCATTACAGCTAATTTAAAATTTAAGTAATGAATAAGACGTATGGTTCACAAAAGGCGACTTAGCTAATTAAAAGTCTTAAGCTTTGGAATTAAATTTAATTAAACGCCAATTAGGAAGGATTATGTATGGAGCCCCTATAATTATTTATTTTTGTTCCTCTACCCAATATTTCCTTATTCTAAAATGCTTTACTCTCCGCTCCCCAATATGCATTGAAAGCTTCGCGCACCAACTTCATTTTTTTTTGTCAATTAATATTTTAATTGATATAATTATTACATTAATAATAATAATAATAATAATAATAATAATAACAACATATTAAATAGAATTTTACAAGTAGAATTTTGAGAGGGTACAACGTACGTAAATTTTATCACTATCTGATAAAGATAGAGAGGTTGTTTTAAAAAACTCTCATCTAAAAAATTAAGCTTCATAAGCAGAAGATAATAGATATGAAAAAAATAATTATTCATATCTAATCGGTTAGTAAGGGTAGATTGATGAAGTCTGACTTTGTGACATAATAGATTAGTAGGAGTAATTGTGTGTTTTATATTTAATCCGTCTTATATTGTTACTTTTTTATATTTACATATTATCATTTGTTTTTCATTATTAGTCATTTTTTTCATTTATAATATACTCTATTTATGGAACTTGATTCTTGAGATAAAAGTTTCTCAAAAATAGATTCTCTATCTGTGCAAAATAACAAAAAAATCTATATATATTTTATCCTTCTCAAACTCTATTTATAAAATTTTATTAAATATATATTATTATTTATACTATAAGTTTCATTATAGACAACAATTTCAATATAATTTTCTATATCGAGAGCTCTCGAATCGGACATTCAGATAATCTAAAAGTAAATGAACGTAAAATTGTTATTGGTTAGATATAATGTGGGCTCGGCCGCAGTGTATCGAGATTAGGAAAATATACATGCAAAAGAAGTGCGCATAATACTATATAAGTGGGTGCCCTTGGAATCTGAAATGGGGCCATACTCAAATAATGCAAAAAAAACTTTCCCTTACAATTTTTTCTCTTTTAGACGCTGGAACAAATACTTGCACCTAACATTTTGTTTATATACTACAAAATATATGAACAACAATATTAGGATCAAATTCCACCAATTTATAGTCTACTCTATTATCTTAAATTAGGGAATTCATTATCTACATTATCATTCACTAGTTGATTCTCAAAAAAAAGTAAATGACATAAATATTGTCCATGTGCCACATTTTTTTAATTAAAAAAAATAGGTCTAAATAATATTCTCTATTTCAATAATAATTGTTCAGATGTTGGATAAGTAAAGATGGTTCGACTCGGGGCAAAACCCGTTTTGCCTACGCTTGGGTTGGTAACTCGGAAGATGTTGGATAAGTAAAGATAGACAGAGAGAGCGTCGTCACTTTTTTATGAGTAGAAATAGTCTAAGTTTAAAAGCATTCTTTTACTTTTATTGACATAATTTAAAGTTACACAGATGTCCAAGATTAATTTTAAAACACAAATCTGAAATGCATTAGCTTTTAATTTTGAGTATACCTAGAAGATAACGTTGATCGGAAGAATGAAGAAGAGTTTTTTCTAAATATTGGTTGAAACATACGTATGAAATTAAATTGGGTATAATTTTCTGCTTTAATAAGAAAGCAAATGCGTATTCTTTTTAAAGAATGATAAAATTATAAGATGATTTCATTAGATAAAAATTGTCTTAATAAGAAATCAAATAAGTCTTCATATGCTAATTTATCGTATTTGCATATCATCATGTGTCTTTTTTTATTAGTCGCTCTTTCTGTTTTCTTTCTTTTCTTTTTTTATATCTAATTTATTCTACTTATGAGCTTTTGAGACGAGAATTACCAAGAAATAACTTTTCTATTTTTATTAGATAGTGATAAGATCTACGTAAATTCCATTCATTTCGAATTTAATTTATGAAATTACACAAAATATGTTATTATAATAAAAACAAGAGCACTGAATTTTCTCTCTCTATACTGAGAGCATGGACTCAAGTGGTCCATAGTTACCATTTCCCAACAACTAATGTGTTTCGTGGTCCGTCAAATATTGCCCCCTCCCACAAAATGTCGTATAACTTTCCCATTTTTCAACTTTTCTCACATTACTTTCACTGCCGAATTGTTCCCCTTCAAAATATACAATCATCGACCAACAAAGAGAGATCAGATCACGGATTAGGTGCAGCGGATCAAGCTGTTGTTTTCTTAATCAGAGATATCGAGTTTGAATTTTGAAAATAAAAAATCCTGAGTAGAGTGTATTTCCTTTAAAATAGAGCCCTACACGATATGAATCCAGATGTAATCAAGATTCAACGTGGATATCGGACATCGAGTAAAAAAAAAAAGAGAAATCAGATTTTTCTTTTAATATTATTTAATAAATTGATGAAATATTATACTAGTATAATTAAATTTAAATTTTTAAACATTTTCTTAATAAGGCATCAGTAGATGAAATAGAAGTATCAAATATCCATGAAGACAAATGCCCTCAAACTATGATAAAGTAAAAGACTAATTTGGACAACTAATAAGTATTTCTTTTTTTAAAGACCGGCAAAATTCGAATATCAACACTAGAACAATTTCAAATTTTATGGTGCGTTCACTTTTTTTCTCCCCATTTTTTGTCATTAAGATTTATATTTAACATTATTGATTAATTCTTGTTAAATGAAGTTACATACAATTAATGTATAGATTTTATAACGGAGAGAGCAACTGACACGTCACTATATTTGCATGCAGTGGCATGACTCCACGTCACCCTCTGAATCTTCCAGCCTGGCAATATGCTCCTCCCTTAGTTTCTACCAGCCCCTTATCAAAATATTCCACGTGGCACAGCCTGATGTTGACATCTTCTTTCCTACAGCTGTCTCCACTTCTTCCTAACTCTCTAGCCCTACTATAAATACCACTTCTTTCCTTCTCCTTTACTCACTTCTTCTCCTTCCTTCTCACGCATTCAACAAATAACTTTTTAATCTCCTCCAAATATGGCTTCAAATTACATTTCGGCCACTCTTTCTTCATTTCTGATCTTCTTATTGTGTTCCTCGTCTCTCTTTGAAGCGTCCATGGCTGCTCTGGTCCAGGAACAGCCCCTTGTTCTAAAGTACCACAACGGCGCTCTTCTCAAAGGAACCGTGACCGTTAATCTCATCTGGTACGGCAAGTTTACGCCTATCCAACGGTCTTTAATCGTTGATTTCCTTCAATCTTTGAATTCCCCCAAAGCCCCAAGACCTTCCGCTGCTTCATGGTGGAAAACAACTGAGAAATACAAAACTGGTGCCTCCACCCTCGTAGTTGGAAAACAAATCCTGGATGAGAATTACTCATTAGGGAAATCTCTGAAAAATTCCCATATTGTGTATTTGGCTTCCAAGGGTGGCCATATGGGCAGGTCGGTGAATTTGGTGTTGACGGCGAAGGATGTGTTCGTTGAAGGTTTTTGTATGAGCAGATGTGGGTCCCATGGTTCGACTCGGGGCAAAACCCGTTTTGCCTACGCTTGGGTTGGTAACTCGGAAACTCAGTGTCCCGGTCAGTGTGCGTGGCCGTTTCATCAGCCCATCTACGGCCCACAAACGCCGCCTCTGGTGGCGCCCAACGGCGATGTTGGCGTCGACGGAATGATCATCAACGTAGCCACTGTTTTGGCGGGAACTGTTACGAACCCATTTAACAATGGATACTTTCAGGGCCCCGCAACGGCGCCGTTGGAGGCTGTTTCTGCGTGTACCGGTATGTTTGGGTCCGGTTCATACCCGGGTTATCCGGGTCAAGTACTTGTTGATAAGAGTAGTGGTGCTAGCTATAATGCGCATGGGGTGAATGGGCGTAGGTTTTTGCTCCCTGCCATGTGGGACCCAACAAAATCTGCATGCTCCACCCTCCTTTGATGGAGAGGGAAGAATCAGAGGGAGATAAGGAGAAGAAAAGTAGAGATGGCTGGGATTGGGTGTGGACGGGTCTACGTATGTATACAATGTACCGCAGGATTTGGAGGACTCAGGAATGGGAGCTGGGAGGGGGGTTTTGTCGTTTTGTATGACTGTATAGTCCTTTGCTTTTAAGTTTTTAAAAAATCTGTAAAATACAATGCTTATAGAACTATATATTATATAAAATAAAATAATATGTTCTATAACAATACTAGTATTTGTATAAAATGTGATTGAGATAATTATTTTTCTTTTGGAGTAGTTATAATCATTTAATTCTTTTTCTATATATGCTCGGGGGGAGAAGAGAGGTGGTTTGGTTTTAGTGAAAGTTTGGAGTAGTTATAATCAAAGAGATAATTACTGATTAAACAGTATAGTAATACTAATGGAAGATTAAATTAAAAAATATATATGTTGCTAGGAATAGAGCACTTTGTCAAGTAATTCTTGCTATTCTTTAATTTATATGTCAAAAATTTAATTTATATACACAATATAATTTTCTGAATGATTGGCTTAGCTAAAGTGGTCCCGCCTCGGTATGAAACCATTATAGTGATTATTGATTAAAATACCTAAAAATTTAATTACTCTTAAAGAGGGGCAGAGCGTAGGTGTGTTGTAGGAGGTTCCCACTGTATCAACTTTATCGGTTAAGACGTGTCTCGAGAGATTTAATTAGTTTGGAAAATATTATTTGGTCACAAAAATTTGATCATAAATATTAAAGACAATACTAATCTTTCTCTTTAAAATAAAATTAAATATTTTTAATTAATAAATAGTAATAAATTTGTTATTTTTAAAATTACAATTTAATAACAACATTGATTTTAAGACTTTGGAATATCAAAAGTCTTATCCTTCATTCCAACTTTTAGTCTTTTTTTTTTTTTTTTTTTGCTTTA
>DF357438.1:0-38323 GCA_000787875.1 Solanum virginianum | reverse complement strand
AGAGTCTTTTTTTCTTTTTCTTTTTTTGTTTTAATGGAAGAAGTTACTACATAGTACAAATGTTAGATATTTTATATGTATAGAAAATTATCCAATTTATTAAATTTAGAAATTATATGTTTACTTATAATATTAAAAAAAATAGACATATTTTATACGGCTAATCTCCCTTTAAAATAATATATATATTCCTTCAAATTTAAATTTTCTTAGATCAATTTAAATATCTTCATCACTTAATTTAAATTGAAATTTAATGATTAATCCCAATTCAAATAGTGATTGTACTTTTGATGTATATTTTTTTTAGTAATAGTCTTGCAATTTCCAAATGACCTTTATTATCTTATTATTACTATTATTATTATTATTATTATTATGCGATAATAAATATGTCACAGTATATCGAGATAATTATTTTGAAATATTTTAAAACAAAACTAAAAATATATCATTTAAATTACAAAATCACATGTCTTGTATTACTAGTGTCACAATAAGTCAATAACCGCTGATGTATTTATTTTTTTAAAAAAATTATTAAAAAAATATTGATAAACTTAATATTTATAATAATTAATCACTTTAAATGCATCAGTTTATTTAATAGTGATAAATAGTAAAACCACAATCATATTTCACTTAAGGTTGATATATAACATTTAAAGACGTGATATATTTTAGATAATTAATTTTTCTATGTAATAGATGCTTAAATATACTTAAATTTTATAAAAGTGATATTAAATATATTTAACTGAAATGATTTGTTATACATGTAAATATTTAATTGGATAGTTATGACATATTTGCATCTCTAAATAAAAAATTGAATTTGAACTTGGCAAGTACCAGGCTGCAAGTCTAAAGTAAGCATAGTCACGTGCCAGCAAAGACTCCAATGATCACGTGTGACATTTGGTGGTACGGATAAAGATTGGAACAAAATTTTAAAAAGAAAAAAATTGAAAATTTATATTTAAGAAAAATTTATGTATCTATAAATACTAGTAAATGCAGCCCGGGCAATTATATTTAAATTTTTTTTATGTATCTATAAATACTAGTAAACACAGTCTGGGCATGCATAAATACGTTTGATTATTTTTACACTCTTATTCGTATTATCAAATTTTAATTTAAAATACGATATTTCATTTGTTTTAATTTGTTTGTGTGCGGATGACGAAGCATTTTAGGCTCAAGTGGATAGAAGATATTTTTGTACAATTTTTAATAGTTTAACGATATTTTAGATCCTTTTTTGTTACTTAAGTGGTAAAAATAATTTATCACTAAAATTAGCAAATTTATCATGTTCTTTTGTAGTGCTTTTATTCATGTTTTTCATTTCTTTTGTAGTGCTTTTATTCGTGTTTTTCATTTGTCTTTTTGGTATTTCACTTTTCTTAGAATTGAAAGAGATGACATTGAATTTTTCTTCTTATCCGTCTTTTGTTGGAGTTTGAAGGTCTGTTGTTGCTTGTTGGTAGTGCCAGCTGCATTTTGCTTTGTCGAAGCTTGTGCGGTGCATAATTTTTTTAGTGACTTTTTTAGAGGTTTTTAGAGGGCTGTTTGGATGACATTTTGGAGGGGGAGGGGGGTTAGAGGTGATTTTGGTGGGGTTATTGAGGGGATTATAGTGATGTTTTTAGAGGTTTTTGGAGGGCTGTTTGGATGACGTTATGGGAGGATTTTTGAAGGTGATTTTGGTGCGGTTGTTGAGGGAATTTTGGCATGGCGATATCGTTTTTCAGGCGCGATTTGAGATTTTTTTGATTGATTTTGGGTAATTTTAGCTACGTTTGGTGACTGATCGGAGATGCCATGGTATGCGGGGTGTGTGGGGGGGAGGGGGGTTCTTGATACTGATTTGGGGATGTCTGGAGGGTTGTTCTCATGGAGTTTGGTAGTGGTTTTGAGGTTTCGGTGGTGAAATAAAGTTCTGAAAATGCGTAAAATTATGGGGCCCACAAAAAGCTATACGAGGAAGCATTTTGTTGTTTTAGTTATTTAATTTTATTTGTCCAATTTTGACTGAGATTTGTTTTAAGGTGATATAGCAAAATCATAATTGAAACAGTCGAAAAAATTATCTTACTAGGGCTAATATTTTAAAATCATAGTTTAAGCACTTGA
Source organism: Solanum virginianum (assembly GCA_000787875.1). Taxonomy (NCBI): domain Eukaryota; kingdom Viridiplantae; phylum Streptophyta; class Magnoliopsida; order Solanales; family Solanaceae; genus Solanum; species Solanum virginianum. Next base: position 36,184 of record DF357438.1, on the reverse strand, counting down.
AGCAGACATGTTAATTAACCGCTATCAAACAAAAAAATTAAAAAGTCAACAAAATATTTCTATGGGCCCTATATAATGAAGGAGTAGAAGTAGAGAGTTCAAACGTCAATGAAGAGCTGTCTACATTGTCAGATTCTAATTGATTTTGATGGGCGGCAAAGAAACAACGCACACTTATATATATAGAATTTCATAATGTAGACTTTAAAATAACTTTTAATAAAAAATTAATATTTTTTGATAAATTAAAAAAAAGAGCTTCACATAAATTGAAAAAAATATACATAACTTTTTCATCCAATCTATTTTTTTTATATTAGTGGGATTTGAATTACATTAAAAAATAAAAATAACAATTATTAGTGGGGTCTCCATCTATTCCAGAATTTCTTTCTTTCAGCCAAGCAAGACCTCGATCCATGAGAGAATATCATTTTAAATATTTGGGGTTAGATAAGATCAAAAGTAAAGTCTTCGTCAACACAACAAATATAAATAAACTAGATAAATGGTCTAACACTACTATTTTCAAAAATAAAAAAATGCTCCAAAAGCATCGTAAAACGACTAGGGGTTTTGTGAAGGATCAGAGCACTTTCCACAGTTGCTACGGATATTCATTATTTAAAATAAATAAATAAAATTAAAAATCTCAAGTTCAAGCTTAGAAACAAGTAATGCTTTCATGGATAACAACAACAACAATATACCCAATAAAATCACATAAATGAGACCTAAAAAAGATAAATTATATACAGATCTTACCACTATCTCATGGAGAAGGAAAAACTATTTCTAAAAAACTCTCCATCTCAAAAATATCATCCCAAAAGCTTAGAGGAAACATGATGTGATAATTTTTTACAATGAACATACAAATCTTGAAGTGCTTTTAGCTTCTTATTGTACATGCATACGTACTTTATATTTTAAATCTCGTTAGTGAAAAAAATTTGTTCTGCCACTGGATGTTGTAAATCAAACCAAACAGAGTCAGTTCACTTATGAAGAAGTTAATACCTCACATATGTTACATACATATACAAACTAACATATTTAGTTATTCACTAATAGCCAGCCCACTGTAAAATGGGATCTTGCCATACTATGCTTATACCTTCACACAAACACTCACTGCCAAGGGTAGTAAGATGGTTTCTAGAACGCGGACTTAGGTCCCAGTCTTCTTTTTCTGAGGCGCTCCGCGATAATAAAGGCAAGTTCAAGTGCTTGAGAGGCGTTGAGTCTTGGGTCACAATGTGTATGGTAGCGCGAGCTCAGATCATTGTAAGTAATTGTCCTTGAGCCTCCAACGCATTCCGTTACATTCTGACCTGTCATCTCCAGATGCACGCCACCAGGATAGCTCCCTTCTTGATCGTGTACATCAAAGAATGCTCTTACCTCAGCCTACACAGATACATGCAATCACAACATAAGCTACAGTGGAAGAAATTCACTATACCACAAGCACTATAAAGCAAGTTCTCGTACAAGTACATAAAGTAAGTAGAATAGCATCATACCCGTATAGAGTCAAATGAACGTGTTTTGAGTCCACAAGGGGCTTTAGTGGTGTTTCCATGCATAGGATCACTGACCCAAGTGACAATTTGACCAGCTCCGCGAACAGCCCTAATCAGATGGGGAAGCTTTACTCTCATGTTATCAGCTCCCATCCTGGTGATCACAGTAATCCTTCCTGGTCTATTTTGAGAGTTGAGAATGTCAATAAGTTTGACTAGTTCATCCGGATCCATTTTGTGACTCACCTGCAATGGGAGACAAAGGTAGCATATGTAGCATGTATGTCTATAAATCATTCAACCAAATATGTCTCAACTCCAAGCTTGTTCATATTGTGGAAACTAACATCTGGCGATACTATAATTGTTTTGAGAGGAAAATATACAGGTGGATACCATAATTGTGTATTGCATTTTTGATATTTGTAACTCTTGGTCAGTATTTGCTCTCTCCATCCCAATTTATATGACAGTTTACTTTTCATATAAATGCTTGACACCATTCTTCTCACCGAGAACATGACCTTAGATAGGAAGGAGTCAAGGTGGCAGATTAGAGTAACAGGTTAATAGGTTAGTAGGGTTAGGTTGATGTCTGGCTGAGTAGGGCAGTAGGTTTAGTCGTGCCTTTATATCTTGTGTTGTCATTATCTATCTTATACATGTTAATTTTATCGTATCTGTATACCATCATGTGCTTTTAGTTATTAGTTGCTCTTTTTATTTCCTTTTCTTTCCTTTCCTTTCCTGTCTTTCATATCTAGTTTATTCTGCTTATAGGTTTTTGAGACAAAAGGTTCCCAGGAAACAACCTCTCTACCTTTGTGAGGTAGTGGTAAGGTCTGCGTACATTCTACCTCTATGGGTTGTTGTTGTTGTTGCTCGACACCATTCTTCTAATAATATCATTGACAAGATTTCAAGAAATTCATGTCTTATTTTAATTTTGAACTTTGACATGATGTTTCCTTCTCAAATTTAGCTTACCACTGTCTCTTACACAATATATAAGTTGAAGAAAATTAGTATTCATAAACTCCATTTCTAGTCATACTACATATAGAAAAGACCTAAAATTTTAGAAAATATTAGTTCAAAAATTGTTCTCTTTTTGTTAACCAGTATTCAAACATTCTAGACTTTTTATCGCTAATCACAGACAAAAAGTTGAATCTCAGCATGTGGATAGTCAAGGAATAGCCGAAGGTCCAGGCACGGTCGAATGTATCTCATTTTTTTGAAGAAAATAAAAGTGCAGTAAAAGAAGTACACCGTACCTTGATTCCAAGTGGATTGGCAATTCCTCTCAGAAACTCAACATGAGCACCATCCAGTTGCCTTGTTCGTTCACCAACCCAAATCATATGAGCGGAGCAGTCATAATAAAGGCCAGAAGTTGAATCCTCTCTAGTAAGTGCTTGTTCATAAGGCAAGAGAAGACATTCATGTGATGTCCAGAAATCTGTCGTTGTCATGATTGGGTGGTCAACTGTAAGCCCAGCAGCAGCCATGAAGCCCATCGCTTCGTCAACTCGGTGAGCCAGTTCACGGTACCTTCGAAAAACATATTGCTCACAAAATTGTTAGTCATTGGAAGTTATAATAAAAAGACATTTTACTAAATTAAAAAAAAATCACCTATCAAAAGACATTTATGACTACAAAAACAAAAATAGACTAACATTTTCTTTTGATAAGTAAGAATAAACTAACAGTTACTTTCAATAAGTAACAAAATTAACATATCAGAAGACATACCTGTCACCTTGCTCGCTGTGATCAGTAAAGTCAAGATTCCACTGGTTAACGCGTTGCATGGCAGCATAACCTCCAGTAGCAAATGCCCTGAGAAGGTTCAATGTAGATACAGACTGAGAATAGGCCCTAATCATCCTATGGGGGTCAGGAATTCTTGATTTCTCATCAAAAGCATCACCATTCACATTGTCCCCCCTATAACTTGGCAGCTTCACGCCATCCTTCTCTTCAAATGGATCAGATCTTGGCTTTGCAAATTGACCTGCCATTCTACCCACCTAGCCAGTAAAAGTACAATTATAAATAACCAAATATTGTACCACAGCTATTAAAACTATCTTTGTTACAACCGCAGAAACCGCTAAAATGAATACATCACTCCTGATTCTAAACTTTGAGATGCAGTTGCTGATTCATCTGCTTGATATACATATGAAACTTGGGATAAGACCTAAGCAGCAGACTAAAGTAAAGTTCGATCAAGTATTTTGCCTAAGCAGCAAAAAAGAATTTGTTTGAAATATCATTTTCACCATGAAGCAACAAACATCATTTGACTAATTTCAAGCGCATCCTCATCTGTATTGGTGTCTTAGGCTAACCATCTAAAGTTGTAACAGAGAAAACAAAAGAATAAAGATTTAACTTAACAGATACAATAATCAAGGCCAAATTTAATCATTTTATTGTCAATTAACATGAAAACATAACAATTTTTTCCCTCTGCCAACTAAACCATCTAAAGGGCATGAACAGCTTAAGACCAAGTCCTGTAAAATTGTATATATCACAAACAAAGACCACCTATTGGGCAAAACTCCATATGCCATGTAATCATGCAACCAACAAAAAATCATTACTCTCTTGGGTGATGACTGGTACAACCATTAGCGAAATGCATTTTAAAGCCTACATGTATGGACTTATAGCTTATAAGCCAAAAATCATAAGTTAGGATTTGAATTTATGGTGTTTTACTTACTTCTGTTATTCTGGCTTAAAAACAAGTGCTTTAAAACTCTTTTTTATGTTGCCCAAAAGACTATATTGGTACAGCAGCTACATGTGAATAGACCTAACGAAATAACCATTCAGTCTACTTCCTCAACATTTTCATTTTTACACCATCATAAGTACATGCCAAGAGAGTTAAACATCTGTGCTTTAGGCTACAAATCTTTTCCTTTTTGATGTCAAATTATCTCTAGTTTCTTTCCTTCCCACACAGTCCACCATAACGCCACTGGTGTCGTTTTTATCACAACTATGGTGTCTGGGTCAGCTTGAGCTAAAACCTGCCTAAAACAAATGAAGTAATTAACTCAAAGAGAAATTCACCTTGATTACAGGCATTTGACCACCAAACATAAGCACAACACCCATCTGCAACATGACTCTGAAAGTATCCCTAATGTTATTAGCACTAAATTCCTTAAAGCTCTCAGCACAATCACCGCCCTGCAACAAGAAAGCATTCCCAAGAGCAGCTTCGCCCAATTTTTCTTCAAGATTCCTAGCTTCCCCAGCAAATACAATTGGGGGATACGTTGAAAGGGCCTCGAGAACCGATTCCAGCTCTACCTTATCGGGGTATTCAGGGAGCTGAGAAGCTGGCTTCGATTTCCAGCTTTCAAGACTCCACTTTCCTTCCGGATTTTGAGCAGTTTTTGATGTCTTTGAAGGTGGAGATTGAACGGCTGAGATGGGTTTGATTCTTGGCTTGATTTTGGATTTTGACGGGGTGGTTGTTCTGGGAAACGAAGAGATGATGGTGGGTTTCTGTAAAGGTAAAGGTTTTGAGGCTTGAAGGCATGAATTCAGGAGGGCTAAGCCACCCCCGCCGCCGCCGCCGGTGACGACTGTCGGAGCCATTTTTGTGTGGTGTCGGTTTGGAATTTGGATTGAATAATAGCTCACTGAAATAAAAATGGTCTTCCTAAGTTTTATTGGAGCTTCACTAATATTAAGTTTATTTTTAAATATATCATACTCCTCCTCCAACACCTGTAAGTGAGATCCAAACAATAAAATATACATATATTTTATTATTATCTCATAAAAATAGAGAGAATAATTATTAATTAAAAAATACTACTTTCTCAGGGACTGATTATTAATTAAAAAAATACTAATTTCTTTATTTTAAAAAGAATGATCTTAGTTTCAACTGATATGAAGCTTAAGAAAAGTGAGAAGACTTTTTAATCTTATAATTCTAAATTGGATTTATGTCAAATATACCAAAATATTAATTTTATGTAAAATTGAAATTAAAACATTTCAAAAAATAAAAATGCTCATTCTTTTTTAAATAAAAAAAAATGATTAGTTCAAATTACTACTTCTATTAAGTATTTTTTTAACTTTCCCATGTCATCTCACTCTCAAAACAAAATTTTGTGTAACAAATTAGATAACCATATATATTATTATTATTATTATTATTATTATTATTATTATTATTATTATTATTATTATTATTATTAAAAGTGGGAAGCTCCAAACCTCAAAATTTAATTATCATTTTACCTTTACACTAAATCAAATAAAAATAGTATAAAACTTCTAATATATTTGATATTAAATAATATATAATATTTAATATTAGAAGTAGGAAGATGTCAAGTCAAAAATTTAAAGTTGAAAATGTCCAAAGAAAATTATTAGATATTCTTATTCTTTTCAAAACTAAATTAATAAATTAATTACTCTACATCACATTAGTGTAAAAAAAAATGCATTTCAAACATAAAAAGAATATTAGAAAATTAGAAATGAATCACAACAATAGAGCTTTAACTCAATTCAATGAATTTGTTAGTTGACCGATTAATGACATTAACCAGAGAGGAGGGGAAGACGATAAGAATATGCAAAGACTATCAACTTTTTAAGCTGAAAATTCATAACTAATCAAATGGAAAGACAAAATTTAACCATGGGTCACTACTTCTTTGTTTTTTTCATCTCCCCCCTAATTAATAGGAGTAATAATTTTCATAATTAATTTAATTTTTTATTCCTTTTATCTTCCACATTAATAATATTATTACTACACAATCTTTTCATATTCTTTGACGGACCAATGTAAACAGACAATTTGTGTTATTTCTTGATCACGTCAACATAACTCCCCCATCCCACCGAAAAAAAAAATTATTGATGGACTTTTTTTTTTTTTTTCAAATAGTATTAAATTTCATAATAAGAGTGGATATTGATCACTCTTAAATAAAGGAAAATATTACCTTTCTTTGACGTTTTTATTTTTATTTTTTCATGTTTAAATTTTCTGATATAATAGAGTGTTATTATTAAAATATCTCATGGACGATTATATTATGTTTCATAACAATCAGTAAAGTTACAAACTTAGTATCGGGTATTACAGTAAAGGATAATTGATGAGTTAAGGATTATTGTTACTACTATAATATTACGTTCTAGGAAAAAAAATTTAAAGGAACACAATCGCATTTAATATCAACCATTCTATTTTATATCTTGATGTTCTTGCGTACAATAAACAATGATTTAAAAATCATGAAAAATATAAATTACTAAAAACATTTAGATTACAAGAAATTACTGAATTATTAGAGTCCACGAGATATAGAAACAACAAAATACAATACAATATATTACAAATTGAAATATTATGAAACGGGACAACGAACCAAACATGCATAGTGTTTGATCATTAAGAAATAACTACTATTGTTGGTGAGAATGTCAACTTTTGAGGCAAGGGGGGCAGGAATTTGGCCATAATTTGCCTACTTTTGTTTGATAAAGTTGATGTTTTTCTTGCGTGCACAAACTTTTCATTCGTTTTGACAATCAGAAAGAATGCTAGACGGTACAAAATTAATGTACCTACCAAAATGGCAAGATCTACCCATTTTGAGTAGGCCATTTCTACTTGCCATTTATCTTTCAATACATCCTCTCCTCGAATAGTAAGATTGATTCCATTGACATTATCGGTAAATAACAGTCCTTCAAATTCATTCTTAAACATGCCTTGGTAAGCGTATCTATGGAACGAAATGTAGTATAACGGGTACTTCCAAATAATTTTAGGCAACTCATTAGGTATCTGAAAAAAACCGCCACTTAATATCATCAATCCTTGTATTCCTGCGCCTACTACAATGCCCATAAGGAAATTGGGCACAATAGCTGCAACATTAGTCATTAGGCTCTCGACTATCATCATACCGATGAAAAGGACAAGAGTAAAGTAGATGAAATGCTCAAATCCGTGTTGAAATCCAGTGAGGAAATAGGCAATGGAACCTGGAACTAAGGAAATCAATAACAAGTATGGCATGGAAGAAAGAGTGTTGCCAATCACAAAAACACAACAACCGTAGTGTCCATTCAAGTTTTCTCTTTGGAATACCTGTATATTTTTACGAATTGAAATTAAATTAATTAGTTGTGACGAAAGATTAAACAGAGAAGTTAATTTGTTGTGATGATGAAATGAAGATGTTTATGTACCTTCATGTCCTCCACAAATGAAGGGAATCCACCAATTGTCATGAATGTCATGAATGAAACAACGAAAGCCACCATTAGACCTCTTTCCTGAAAAAGTATTGACAAATTATACATGTCATGTCATGATCAAATAGTGCGTTCGATTAGTAGTATGTTCAAACTTCTTCTGATTTTTATCTCTATTTTTATTTTTTATACCTCGATTGAGCGATAACTCAAGTCAACGTTATGGTAGATAGAGCCAAGACCTAAAGCAAGGATGACATAAGAGACGGATCGCATCCAGTAGTAGCCAAGATCACGAAACATGTTCACAGAGGATCTCCTCGTCAAAACAAGGCTTTGGGTAGTAAAGTTTGCATGACTTCTTTTTGCTAACATTTCACCACCCTGAAAAATATATAGCCATGTTAGAGTGACAGATATTAGTTAGTTTATAGGTTCACAAATATCTATAAATATTTGACTGTGAACCTAGTTGTTATTGTACTAATATCACGGTAAGAATCCCATAAATTTCAACTCCTGATCCCGCTTATCTGTCTGCAAACAATCCTTCGTCGTTCTTTTATCCCTTTTGGGAGTTTTAGCTTACCTGTTGACATATTTCTGTAACTTGATTATGCACTTTATGGTATTCCTCCGATGATTTATATGAATTTATGAGAAAATTAACCACTTCTTCAGTCGGCTTTCGGCCAGCTAAACCATGTTCGATTTCCTATTAATAGGGAAAGATCAATACATTCAGTACAGATGCAAATAGAAGTGGCAAAATGGATAAATTATCTAGGTATTATCTAGATTTACCCATTTTTAAATGAGTTGGGTACCCAACCCATTTAAGATGGATAGAAAATGGATAAAGCTCGTATTTACCCATTTAAATATGGGTAAAAATGCCTCATTCATGTAAATGAATTTTTTATTGGAAGAAGTTGGGCTGGATAAGGGTAAGTAAATATTTTTAAATTTTTTAAAAATTAAATTAACTTTTTATTGGGAGGGGAATTTTTTTTTTAACATTTGGGGGTAGGGTATGGATCGGTCGGTTCGGTTCAATTTTATACATTATTGGTTTAATTTATCAATTTTTACATATTCTAAAACAATAGCAAATCAATAAAATAACATGCTTAATTTTTATTTTTTATTCCTCACCCTAGCCCCCAGGCCCCCGTCAGCCTCCAGCACCCCCCCGAATAAAAAAATTAGAAATTTATTATATACAAAAATTCAAATTTTAAAAAAAATTATTTTTTATTCCACCCCCAGACCCCACCTAACCTCCCCCCACATTTTATTTTTTATTCCACGCCCACCCCCACCGCCCAACGAATACAAAAAAAATTAAAAATTTATTTTTATAAAAATTCAAATTTTAAAAAAATTTATTTTTCAAAAAATTCAAATTTTTAAAATTTTTGAATTTTTACAAATTCATTTTCCTCCGTACCAAACACACTCTATATGTATTCTTTCAAACACTTTGAGTATCTATATGGATACTCATATTTATCTAGTAACTCATTTTTACCCATGACTCTCAACTCATATTTGATCTATTTTTATTTGACTTATTTTTGATCGAATCATATCCGATCCGACCTGCACCTTCATGTCCTCCACAAATGAAGGGAATCCACCAATTGTCATGAATGTCATGAATGAAACAACGAAAGCCACCATTAGACCTCTTTCCTGAAAAAGTATCTTTCCCAGATTTTTTTAAAAACAGAAAGAGTATGGATACGCTATTTACTTACCTCGTCAAAGTCTGTATTTATTGTTTTAAGAAAATGATCAGACGGATTCTGAAGAAGTGGGCAAGGAAAACCATTTGTCCTGAAAAACTACAATACGAAAAGCAGAGATTAATAAATAAGGAGTTCACCTATTTACTAAATTTCAAGCAGTAAACTCGATAGTTCATATGCGTATACCTCGATTGCTGCACTAGCTGGTCCAAAATACACAGTTCTTCCGGAAGACAAGATGCACAAACTGTGAAAGAGATTGAAAACTTCAGCACTAGGTTGATGAATAGATGAAATAATAGTTCTTCCAGCTCTTTGGCGTGAAATTCCGCTCATCACATAATACGATGCAGCGCTGTCTAGGCCACTGGTTGGTTCATCAAGGAAAAGAAGTTTTGGTCTCGTTAGAATTTCAATGCAAATACTGAGTCTCCTCTTTTCTCCTCCGCTAATTCCTTTATTACCAAATCCTCCAATTCTAGTGTTCATTGCATCTTGCAACCCCATATCCTTTATAGTTTGTTCTGCTATTTGTATTTTCTCCGATTTTGTCATGGAATCCGGGAGTTGGAGTTGCGCGGAGTAGTAAACAGCTTCTTTAACTGTTAGTGTTGCTATCAGAGTATCATCTTGAGTCACATATGCCTGAATTTGAAATTACTAACATGTTTTCACTTGACGACACAGAGTTTAACAAAGTAAAAATGATGCACCAGAGCATTTGCAGTGTAAGAAAGTTTCAACTTACAGAAGTTCCATAAGAAAGTTTTTGTTTGTGACCATTGATCAAAATATCCCCACTCTGCCTCATGCCGAAATCCAGTCGCCCTGATCAATCATCATATCATATATTACTAAAAGTGGGAAGCATATATAATATTCGTGATTAATGAACTGTATATATCTATATTGATATACCAGCTAATGCGTCGAGAAGTGTAGATTTTCCGGAACCAGAAGGACCCACTACAGCCAATAGTTCACCTGGGCGAGCATAGCCAGTGACACCTTCAATTATATTTTTGGTGCCATTTCTACAAGACACACACAAATCATTCCATGTCAAGAAAACACCTCCGTTCAATTCTTCTTCCTCAACCTTTCCCATTCTGATATTCTGCGACGTCTCCATATAAAAATATACGTAGTACATATATATGAATGCGGCAGCTAGCTAGTGTACTTTATAATTACTTCAACGAGGTATGTAAATTAAGTTATAATGAAGTTGATAGAAAGGGAATAACTAGTTGATATGGTTACGCGTGGAGTAGGAGGGGGTCTCAAGTTTAAATTGATTTAACAGCATGTCTATTACTAAATATATAATAGGCAGAAGAAGAGGTAGTAACGAAACGGGCGGCAATGAAGCATTAATTTCTGCCCAATTGATGCTCAATTAATTTATTAATCGCTACGTAGTCATGTGCCACAACTTCTTTTTTTTATATATTTGATGGACTATTTCTCGTAATACACCCTACCAAACGAGTTAACATTTTTACTAATACATGATGTATGGACTCTCCTCAATGAGTATACCTAACGATGAGGACATGAATCATGAATGAACTAAAAGAAACGAAGAATGAGACGTTTGATTTCAAATAGTATAGAGGCACAAAATTTGGAACTTTTCCTTTCAATAATTAAATACTCACCGATTATTTGGTTTGAAAATAAATTATATTAAAATTAATTTTTTATTATACTAAAAATAATACTCCCTTCATTTCATATTTAAGTGAATTGTTGAGTCATTTCACACATATTAAGAAAAAGAAATAAAGACAAAATTTAATCATATTTTTCATTTTTATCCTTTTCAAACTCGACACACTCATTTGATGTATCATTTATTTCTCATACAAAACTCAACCTTAGAAACTTAATTAATGAAGGGTAAAATTAGAAAATAAATTTCAACATATCCCTTGAAAAGTGAACAATTCACTTATTTTAAAACATAAAAAAATTCCCAACATTTTATTTAATATGAAACAGAGGGAGTATGAATAACATAATTTTTTAGAATAATTTATTTGTTTACCGGAAAGAAAGAAAGGAAAAAAAAAAACCTCACACACCTTATTTAATAGGAGGAGAGTTTGAAGAGTCACTAAAGATATTTTTGTCAATTCTATTATCTTATTTCAACAAAACTAATTTTGATATTATTATTTGATTTCTAATAAAAATATTTTATTCTGACAGTAATTATTAATTTTGATAACTTATTTTGAGATTAATAATAACTTTTTTTTAAGAAAATACAAAAATTTATTCTAAAACTATCTATTACAAGGCCATGTGTCTATTTTTCCAGTGAACATCTAATATTTAGACTTGGCCAAAAAATAGTTTTCATTTTTTTAAGAAAAGGCACATGTGCTAAAAATATCTTTATTTGCAATAAGTCAAATCCACAAACAAACGCAGCATAGGGCAAAGGAATTTGGACATGTCCACTATGACTGTGTGAATAAGAATAAGATTGGAGTTTAAAGCTAAATTTTATAAAAATATTTTAATAATTAATAAATATAAATTGAATAGTAATAATATATTCACTAACATTCTACAAATAAAGTATAAAGAGAATAAAATATACATAAAATGTATGAAGTAAGAATATAAAGGAAAAATTGAATATAATAAAGTTAAAATAATAAAATCAAATATAAATTTAAGAAGTTGAAATAATGATATCGTAATAATGTTTGTGTCGATGTGTGTACTTCTATACCTCAATTGAACGATAGTTTGAGCCAACATGATATCGTAATAATGTTTGTGTCGATATTGAAAAAGTGTTAACAATACTGGAACAAAAGTGAAATAGATAAGCATAAAAATAATCATGTGGGTCCATATTAATCTTCCGAATATAAATGTGACAATAAAATATGTAATCATGTATAAAAGGATGTTATAGTTACGTAAAAACTATTTTATTTTTCAGTAATTACGATTATATATGTATGTATGTTTACTGGGGGCTTTAAATAAACTGAAACCTTACTTAAATCATTGCTTTATAACCTTATATTCGAGCTGGGCTCATGTCCACTCAAGGAGGCTGGGCCAAATTACCTTCTTCATTTCGTCTTAGTAAATGAATGGTTTACGTATATATACTTTAAAAATAACATAAAATATAATATAAGTCGCAATGTAAAAATTTTAAAACTATATTAGAAAATCTATCAATATCATATTAATCGTGATTAAAAATATAACATATGTGCATGAACTCTTATTGTGTGTGTATATATATATGTATTGCTATTAATTTGTTGCAATTTATTATACATTTTAATAAATTTTAAATAATGCATGTTATTTTCTCTATCCACTGATAACATTTCAAGAACCATTAAAATTTTGTACATATCTTTTAAATTTTAAATTGATAATTATTTTGACTTATAGTACTTTTTATATCATTTCAAATAATATGCATAAACTTATTTATTTATTTATATTATATTTTTTAAAAGTACTTCCTTTTAAATTTGGTAGTAACCTGATTCTAATATAATTCAGTTACTTTCCATTTTTATGTTCTAATTTAAAACATTTTGAATAACCAATTATATATCTATTATAAATTTCTGAGATATGTAGCATACTAATTTGATAAATTGGATAAAAGTAAATTTTTATGAAGAATTTGGCCTTGTTTGCATGCCATATCTTTTGAGAAATGCTTATCTATAAGGTTTACGTCTTGGTAAATCCAATATTTACGACAGTTAAAGAATATTTTAGTAAACTTATAAGTTATTAATGATACGATAGAGTCAAAAGAAAACCAAAAATACTAGTATTTCAATTTATGCGACAGTGTTTGATTACACATGAAATTTAAGATAGAAAGACTTTTAAAATTTCAGTATAAACAAGGTAAATTATTGTTTCTAAATATAAAGAGGTGCCTTTTCTTTTATACGTCAAAAAGAAAAGAGTGTTACATAAATTCGGACAAAAGAGTATTAAACTATTAGAATCTATTCAAACAGTACATTCAAAAGGATAAAATACAATACAGTACAAATGATATATTATGAAATAAAAAGTTACTAGCTAGTTGTTGGCGGGAGACGGCGTGAGTCCATGGAGAGGTGAGGCAGGTAAGGACTTAGCCATGATTTGTGTACTTCGATTTGATAGAATTGATTTGGATGTCTTTCTTGCATGCACAAATTTTTCTTTTGTCTTGATTATAAGGAAGAACAGCAGACGATACAAAATTAGTATACCTATCAAAATGACTAAATCTACCCACTTTGAGTGTCCCATTTCTACTTGCCATCTTTCTCTCAATACTTGTTCTCCACTCATTGTAAAATTGTTTCCAAACATATCACCTCTAAATTTTAGTCCTTCAAATTCATTCTTGAACATACCTTGGTAAGCATATTTGTGGAAGGACATGTAGTAGAGTGGGTATTTCCAAATTATTTTAGGTAACTCACTTGGTAATTGAAAATATCCCCCACTTAGTATCTGTAGTCCCTGTATTCCTGCCCCCGTTACAATCCCCATGAGGAAGTTAGGCACGATAGCTGCCACGTTCATCATTAGGCTCTCGACTACCAACATACTGATGAAGAGGACCAAAGCAAAGTAGATGAAGTGCTCAAATCCGTTTTGAAATCCAGCAAGGAAATAGGCAATCCCGCCTGGAATCAATGATATTAGTAGTACGTACGGTATGGATGAAAGGGTGTTGCCTATCACGAAAGCAAAACATCCATAGTGCCCGTTCACATTTTCTCGTTCAAATACCTGAAGTAAGTTGAAATTAAGTACTGAGATGAATCATAGTAAAAATTAGTTGATTGTTCAAATTATTTGGATGAGAAAAAGAGACCTTCATTTCCTCCACGAATGAAGGGAATCCACCAACTGTCATAAATGTCATAAATGAAACGACGAAAGCAACCATCAGACCTCTTTCCTGAAAAATCAACATCCATGACATTGGGTGGGCGTCAACAAGAGTTTGAAATTGTACTTGGAAATTTATTATGTTGGAAAATTTCTTGATGTTTACTTATGTGTGTACTTCTATACCTCAATTGAACGATAGTTTGAGCCAACATTATAGTAGATGGAGCCAAGACTTAAAGCGATAGCGACATAAGTAGCAAATCTCATCCAATAGTAACCAGGATCACGAAACATGTTCACCATTGATCTCTTTGTCAGAACAAGGCTTTGCGTAGTGAAGTCAGCATGGCTTCTTTTTTCCAACATTTCGCCACCCTGGAAGTATATTTAATGGATGCAATTAGAGAAATTCCTTCCCATGTCTGGGGATTAAGTTAACTCTCTGTTAATTACCTGATGACATATTTCTTCAACATGCTTCTGAACTTCACGATACCCCTCGGATGATTTATATGAATTTATGAGAAGGTCTATCACTTCTTCCGTAGGTCTTCCTCCAGCTGAGCCTTGTTCAATATCCTTTTAATAGAAACCAAGATATAAAGGCTAAGTTTAATTGGTTTCTCTTAGAATAAGGAAAGATTAATATATAGTACTCTCCATATATACCTCATCAAAGTCCTTGTTTATTGTTTTAAGAAAATGATCTGATGGATTCTGAAGATATGGGCAAGGGAAACCGTTCCTCGTGAAAAACTATCATAATAAAAAACATAGTCACTATATAATGTGTCCATTACAAATTGGCAAGTTAATATATATATAGTCCAAGAATGAATATATACCTCAATTGCTGCACTAGCAGGTCCAAAATATACGGTTCTTCCTGAAGACAAAAGGCATAAACTATGGAAGAGGTTGAAAACTTCAGCACTTGGTTGATGAATAGATGCAATAATGGTTCTTCCCTCTCTTTGGCGTGAAATTCCGCTCATCACATAATAAGATGCAGCACTGTCAAGGCCGCTGGTTGGTTCATCAAGGAAGAGAAGTTTTGGCCGCGTTAGAATCTCCATGCAAACACTTAGTCTCCTCTTTTCTCCTCCGCTAATTCCTTTATTACCAAATCCTCCAATTCTCGTGTTCATCGCATCTTGCAATCCCATCTCTTTAATTGTCTGCTCTGCTATTTGCTTTTTCTCTGATTTTGTCATTGAAACCGGGAGTTGGAGTTGTGCAGAGTAGTAAACAGCTTCTTTAACTGTTAATGTTGCTAATAGAGTATCATCTTGAGTCACATATGCCTGATTTTATAGGAGAAAGAACATGCATACTTTATTTCCCCCACCCAAAAAAAAAAAAAAAGCAAAACAAAATGAGTAGTCAGCTGAAGATTTTAATTTCTTACAGATGTTCCATAAGAAAGTTTCTGTTTGTGACCATTGATCAAAATATCTCCGCTCTGCCTCGTGCTGAAATCCAGTCGCCCTGAGAGGTGTCCATCAGGTTAGTCATATTTCCAAAAACAACTACAACTAGCTCATGAACATATTGTTGTTGCCATCGCGATATTATAATATGCATCATTTTCTAAGATAATATATTTACCAGCTAACGCATCGAGCAGTGTAGATTTGCCACAGCCAGAAGGACCCATGACGGCCAAGAGCTCACTAGGTCGAGCATATCCAGTGAGCCCTTTAAGTATGGATTTGCTTCCACTTTTTTTTGTGTTGACAGTTACCCATAAGTCATTCCAAGTCAAAAAAGCGCCTCGACTTTTTGATCCCATTTCTCCTTTCTCAGCATTATTCAACTCTACTTCTATATGTGGCATTGCCAAATTTACAGAAAATTTGTGTAGGAATAAAAATAGCAAAGACTAAAAGGTGGTTTATTTCTTTTTCATACAAAAGGTATGGGGTATTTAAGGACGTTGTAGTCATCTTTGTCAACTATGGCATTAATGAGATAATGTCAAAAAATATCTTATTACAAAACAGTTCAAGGGAACCAACTCATTTAGACTTTAGTTTTCTCTTTGGACTCTGCAGTTTCAGCTAGGAGTATTAATGTCTTCAATTTTTTTCCCCCTTTTAAATTCCTTTGTGTCAACTCATTTTTGCTTTAATTAAGTTAGGACCATGTTAGAGATGGTCTGATATCTCTAGCAATTTGCCAGCATGTGATCAGGAATTCGGTATGGAAGTCACTTTCTTTTAATAGTACTGAGTATAATAGTTCCAGCAATATTGAGTTACCTGTTTAAGCACACAGTTTGGCTGTTTTTTTTTAATATGATTCTTCTACTCCATGGCTAGGTATATCGTGGGCACTAATAGGTAATAGGTCGAACTGATTTTTGAAGAAAATACAATCATGAACTGAACTGAAATTAATAAAACAAACTGAAATCAAATTGAGGCTTAACCAATTATTTCCTACTCCCTCTGTTCACTTTTACTTGTTATAGTTTTGTTTTGCAAGGTCAATTTGACTAAATTTCAAAATTAAATTGAAGAAACTAAACTTAATATTTGAAATCTAAAAATTTAAATGGTTGAAAACTATAAGAAAAATGCTATAAATTGCAATTCTTTTCATATTAACATGATGACAAAATACATCTTAAAATATTGGTCAAAGTTCATATAAAGTGAACAGAGAGAGTAGTTTAAATGTCTGGTTTCCCAACGATTACATCATCAAAAAGCATATAATCAAAAATGGCCAAAATTGAGAAATCAAATTCAACCAAACTAATTTTGGTCTGGTTTCCCAATGATTACATCATCAAAAATCATATAATCAAAAATGGCCAAAATTGAAAAATCAAATTCAACCAAACTAATTTTGGTCTGGTTTGATTTTGGTCGACTTTTACCAAACTAAAATCGTACTGACTGAATGGCCACCCAATATTTGATAAAGTTAGTAAAAACAGTCATGTACTCTACATAGAATTTTATTAGCGGACAAAGGTCATCTACGCTAATAGAAGTTTGTATGTGTACGAGTTTGGAATAGTACCATAACTCGTTTGATTTACTGGACAGTGAAATTTGTTAATTTCTACTTGTTTAGTGAATATTTTTTTATGCATTTATAATAGTTGAACGAAGTTATTGAGTTTAGATGAATAAAGATCGGATAAAGGTCATGTGCTGACAATTTCATGCCTTGCCATCAAAGTAAATTTCACTAGTCTAAAAAGCTTTTTCGTGGTCTATTCAATACTTGATCCAAAGAGTTTGGAATTATATAGGGACAGTAATTACTTCATTTCACCAAGCAACAATATTAATCAGTGGCAGACCTTCTCTTTGTCTAGGTGATCATCCGAACCCTTCATTTGAAAATAGTTAAAGTTATTTTTTATCTATAAATAGTAGATGTCGAATTCTCTTTGACTATTGCATGTGCTTGCTTTTTCAAATTTTGAACCTTCACAACTGATATTAATCAGCGAATTTTGCGCCTCACCCACCCCACAACGAATATATAAATTATTAAAACATAAACTTAAATACTACCAATACAATTGTCGATAAGAAGTAGATACTGCGTGAAACATTGAAATATTCGGAGTAAATTTTGACAACTTAGCAAATTCTATTGTCTGTGTTTCTTATTTATCCATTCTTTAATTTTGGATTTAATTTCTTTTCGAAGAAAGATGAGCCCATCCCTGATTGTCAAGTATTATTTTAGAAATCACATGGGTGAAAATAAATGCATAACAATATGGAACTTTCTCAAAATGAATTAAGTATAGTTATGGGCTATTGTGGAAAAACACTATCTATTCTCAATTAGAGAAATGGGCCTGTGCATTAATATTACAACACACACACATTAACTGCTCTTCCCAACCAAGTGTAAATAAGCTCAATGATTTTCTTCGTTTTGGATAAGTTTGGGATTATAATATATTCATATTCATCTATTCAGTGTGACAACTCAATCTAATTTAGATTTGAAATCCGAAACTTAACTATATTTTCTCCGGTACCATTTTCTTTTTTTATTGAATTTGGGCCTGGTATTGCTGAAAGCGTAGTTTTCTCAAGTATTCTTTGCGGGGAAACACATGTTAATATTTTATTTTTTTTAAAAAATTATCTAAATACACATGTTATTGTCATTTAAAAAAAAAATTAAAAATCCTCTTTTGGATACATCTCTTCCCTCTCGCTGATACATTCCTATCCCTCTCTCTGATACATCCCTCCTCTGTGTATCTGGATGTCCTATCCTTTCTCTCTGATATATCTCTATCCCTTCTTTAATACATCTCTTCCCTCTCTTAATCCCTCCTTGATGTATCCGGAAGTCCAATGATGTATTCTGATCAAATTAAAAAATTTTAAGAGATTTTTGTGATTTTGAAAAGAGTAAAAATGTAATGCAATTAGTTCTTAACACTATGAAATTTATGTAGATTATACTTATTTTTAATAAAAAAATAAAATTTTATCACTAGTGACATGTTCATATATCATGAAAAGTGTCATAACATGCCTCATATTAGAAGTTGTAAGTGTACATTGGATATATGCTAAAGTCTTTCTTTCGTTATAAACTAGAGTAGTTAATAAAAAACAAAAGGCAAATAATCTAAGACATTTTTTTGCTTGTTGAGTAAGATAGAAAGAGGCGAAAGTTGTGCGGTGAGCGTGTTTTTACACGTTTTGAGCATGAGCTTTTAATAGCCCGCAGAATATCTGCATTCTGCTCTGCCATACTTCCACAATATCTTATTCATCATTAGGCTCTCAACTAAAACATCATCCAAATACGACTTTCGGAAATTTTAAGGGCGCAAACCGTAAGGAATTCTTATAGCTTGAGGTGTGTCAAAAGACGGATATTTCACCCAGTATACCTGTATTTCTAGGATTTAACAAGCTTTTTTAATATAAAACGAGATGTCAGAACTAACAACAATCCAAAAAAAAAAGCCCAGCATACTAGAATAGAAAAGGGGGAACATCTCTTGACCTCTTCTTTCTGTAAAAGAAGGAGAAAGGACTTTGTATATTCAATGTTATGGCAATAATGAGAGTAAATGTAAAACCACATTATTAGCCAAGAAGACTAATCTCCCAATTTTGAAACTGACAAGAAAATAAATCAATTTATAACGATGAATTGAATGGTCACTGAAGATGTAATAATTTGTGATTGTGTCAAAGTTCCTTTTGAGATATCTGTCGTAATTTTTTTTAAAAATATTAAATTAATTTAATCTAATGTAATTTTAAAAATGAGTCAAATTGATTTTCGAAAAACATAACATGACAACTAAAATGGGCAGAGTGTGTAATTTTAATTTATGTGAACATATTTGACTAAGCACAAAAAGTTATTTTTTTTCTATTTTAAAAAATAATATCTCTACTTATAAGTAATTCTTTAATTTTAATATTTTATTTTTAATGTTTGGTTAGTTAAATGCTTTGATTTTTTTTTTTTTGGAAAACATATTTCTTAAAAATAAAGACTATAAGAGCCCTAATGCAAGTAAGGAAAAACAAATTTCATGCTTGATATTTCAAATTTATCAATATAATAAAAATAATAAAATTTAAAATATTAATCAAATTTCATATCATTCGTAAAAAGTTGTGCTATGTATTCT
Source organism: Solanum virginianum (assembly GCA_000787875.1). Classification (NCBI taxonomy): domain Eukaryota; kingdom Viridiplantae; phylum Streptophyta; class Magnoliopsida; order Solanales; family Solanaceae; genus Solanum; species Solanum virginianum. The sequence continues at coordinate 16,100 of DF357438.1, read as the reverse complement.
GGAAGTGTAGTCCTAGCATGCATGATTGTGTTTATTCAGCACAGGATGAAGTATTCTTTGAGTAATTGAAACATCTTGTTGAGTTTTCTGTAAGGGGATCCAACTCATTTAAAAGTAGAGAAGCATTAATAGGATATATATTTAAGGTGATCCAACTCATCGAATACAGGAAATAGATCAGACTGTAATATCATGAAGACTAAAACAGGTCAAGCCTAGTGTACTAAAGATCTTGCTAAGTGCAGGGTCGAGGAAGGGTCTAACCACAAAGGTCTATTGTATGCAACCTTACCTTGTATTTCTGCGAGTGGCTAGGCTGTTTCCAAGGCATGTAATAATATGAAGACTGACATTGTAAATATATCTTTTTATCCTATATATCATGCAAAGGTGTTTCTGCCGAATTGATTTGTTTAGGTGAGTTAGACATGATTGCTCTTGCAGCTGGCTTAAGCTTTTCACTAGCCTTGACAAACAGCAAGAACAACAACCTGTATAAAATTACCATCCCCACTAAAATGGCAAGATCCACCCACTTTGAGTAATCCATATCCATTTGCCATTCATATCTCAGAATATCTTCCCCATTGATCAAACCCTTCATGTGCTCTCCATGAATTTTGAGTCCTTGAAACTCGTTCTTGTACAGCCCTTGATAAGCATATTTGTGAAATCCGACATAGTGTAAAGGGTACTTCCAGAATACCTTAGGCAAATCATTTGGTAATCGAAAGAATCCCCCACTTAGGCACATAAGTGCTAGTATTCCTGATCCACATATTAGCCCCATGAGGAAATTAGGTACAATGCTGGCTACAATCATCATTAGGCTCTCAACTAACACCATACAGATGAAGAGGACTAGTGCAAAGAACATAATATGCTCTAATCCACCTTGTAGTCCTGTGAGGAAATACGCGATAACTCCTGGGATAAAAGATATCAAAACCAAGTATGGCATAGCAGAAAGTGTATTGGCAATGGCAAATGAAACAGAGCCATAATGACCGTTCAGGTTCTCTCGTTGAAATACCTGGCATACATTAATTAGCACATGAGATCAAGAAAGAAGAAAGAAAAGTGAAATACCAAATGTATTTTACCTTGAGTTCTTCCACAAAAGAGGGGAATCCACCAACAACCAAAAAGGTCATGAATGAAGCCACAAACATAAGCATGGAACCTCTTGCCTATTTCACCGTGTAATTTAGGAGTAAATAATTGTGCAGTTTATAACAATCAGGCAGAAGAGGAAATGTCAATGTATGTGTGCATCTCATTTACCTGAATCGATGAGTAAGAAAATCCAACATCATAGTAGATAGTGCCAAGACCTACACCTATAACAATATGGATTGCTAAACGCAGCCAGTAGTATCCAAGATCACGGAACATGTTCAAAAATGACCTTCTTGTCAAAACAAGGGTTTGAGTTGTGAAGCTGGCACGGCTTCTTTTCTCCAGTATTTCACCTTCCTGTACATGATTTAGAAAGTCATTGAGACAGCATTCAGGAATTTGAATGAGGGGTTCTTATTTCAACAATTTATATATGTACAAGTTACTTCATTACATGTAATTTCACCTTTAAACAACAGGGAAGCATCAATCATAACAGAGTTTTTTCATATTTTTGCACCTGTTTGCTGATTTCAGCAACTCGACTTTGAACTGCTCTGTATTTATCAGAATCATTGTATGACTTTATCAGGATATTAATCACCTCTTCTGTTGATTTCCGCCCAATTGGGCCTTCTTCAATGTCCTATTATTCATAGACAAAAGTTTCATTAAGAAACTCGCAAAAAATACAAGTATTCTAACAAAAAAAGATCAAAACTGTTCATACCTGATCAAAATCACTGTTAATTGTTTTGAGAAAATGATCAGATGGATTCTGGAGTGTCGGGCAAGGATAACCACTCAATGCAAAAAACTGCAGTACTCATTTATTAAATCTAGTAACTTGATCGATTAACTTAAATCATTTCAGGAATTCAAATAATATGGTCACCTCAATTGCTGCATTAGCAGGTCCAAAGTACACAGTTCTTCCAGAAGACAAAAGACATAAAGAGTGAAATAGATTGAAAACTTCAGCACTTGGTTGATGAATTGAGGCAATAATGGTTCTCCCCTGGCATTGGCTTGCAATTGTTTTCATGACATAATAAGACGCTGCACTATCAAGTCCACTAGTCGGTTCATCAAGAAAGAGAAGTTTTGGGCGTGTTAAAATCTCCAAGCATATGCTGACTCTCCTTTTTTGTCCTCCGCTTATTCCTTTCCCGCTCCATCCCCCAATTCTTGTTTCCATTGCATCCTGTAACCCCATTTCCTTTATAGTCATGTCTGCTATTTGTCTTTTCTCTGATATTGGCATGGAATCTGGGAGTTGGAGTTCAGCAGAGTAGTATACTGCTTCTTTTACCGTGAGTGTTGCCATTAGAGTATCTTCTTGTGTCACATAGGCCTGATTTGGATCAACTCTTAATAATGTTAGGACAAAGAGATGAGTTAAGAAAATAACAGTTGCTTTAAAACAATTTGCTCCTGTAATTAGTTTTTGGCGTGCTAGTAAAATTCCATGATTAATTATGTATCAAATATTCTAGCTTACAAAGAAATTCTGGTTTCTTTCTCAACTAACACGATCAAAATATTTTAAGCTAGGAAAAAGACTCAAATATGCTATCAAATTTTTAGAAAAGACCCGTTCATGTCATCTGTTAAAAATTTGGCACATTTATGTCATTACCATTTGAAAAAAGGTTCATCTATGCCATTATTTTTAACTCTGATTTTGCAAAACCACTTAAACAATTTTAAATATTTTTAAATTAGAATTTTTGATCAAATATAGTTTTTTTGGTTATTCTTCTTAAAAAAATGTCAAGAACACATGAAGAGCACCAAGGACTACTAAATTTTCAACTTCTTCAAATATTCACGAAGTCGCCCCAGATTTCAAGAGTTGCATTCCTCCGAGCTAGATATCAAAACTCGATATTTTTTTAGCTCGAATTCAACTAAACTCGACAAGACCTACTTGAAATTTTTATTCAAAGTTTCACAACACTAGGTGAAAAAAATATTTAAAAGAAAAGGAGAAATCAGTCCCAAAATTTTTAAAATTTGGTTTGATTTGTATTTTTATTGTTCTTTTTATACTAGATCCTTATTCCTTAGAATTTTTTGAGTTTATGTTCAAAATTTCAATTAATTTGGAGTTGAGGAGAAAATTTTACCATTAAAAAAAAGTTAAAGTTTTGAAACTTTGAAAAAAAAATTTCAAGTGGCTCTTGTTGAGTTTGGTTGACTCTAAGCTCAAAAGATATTGAATTTTGATATCTAGCTCAAAGGAATGCTACTCTTGAAATTTGAGGTGATTTCGTATAGATTTGAAGAAATTAAAAATTTGAGAATTATTGGTATTCTTCATGTGTTCTTGGCATTCTTAAAAAAGAATGACCAAAAATACTACATTTGATCCAAAACTCTAATTTAAAAATATTTAAAGTTGTTTAAATGGTTTTACAAAATCAGAGTTAAAAATAACGACATAAATGAACCTTTTCTCAAATGGTAATGACACAAAAGAGCCAAACTTTTAACGAACGATATAAGTGAGTTTTTTCTCAAAATTCGATAGTATATTTAAGCCTTTTCCCTTTAAGCTATACACTGTTTTTATACTTTCATAATTGCCTTTATTTTTGCGAAGAAGCCATGTATGTCTATATTAAATATTCCTAAATTCAAAGTCCATGCATATTTTTCTTTTGAATATCTCCAAGAACACACTAGTACAGTTGGTAAGACATCATCTGATATTAGGACAATAATTATGTTCCAAGTAATTGGGATTAAATTTTACTCACAGAAGTTCCATAGGCCAGTGTCTGTTTGCGACCATTGATTAGAATATCTCCACTCTGACTTGTGCTCGATCCCAATCTCCCTGATAACATTTAAAATATAAATACATAACGTAAGTAGATAATCAAAATAACGTAAGATCTTTTGACAATCAGGTTAAGTAAATGATAACTATACTGTAAAAAGTCTTTACGCAGTCAGTACTGTACATAAAATCTACGTGATAGAAATTAAATATATACCTGCTATTGAGTCGATAAGTGTGGATTTGCCACAGCCTGAAGGGCCCATGATAGCCAAGAGCTCACCAGGCCTTGCATAGCCTGTTAAACCTTTAAGAATGGCTTTGTTGCCATCTTTCAAGCTTGAAGCCGTCACCCACAAATCTTCCCACGTCAAGAAAACCTCTCCATTTTGTGGCACGATTTCAGCTAATTCAACGGCATCTTTTGATCCTTGACTAGACATCTTGCTATATACGATTTAAGGAAGTTTTAAAATTAAAGTACTTCAGTTTATGTTGTTACTAACATGAATTTTTGTATATGCTAATAGAAGCACTAAACAAATGAGGAAACAGACAAATTAAACTAGTGATTTATGCTCAGTGAGACAACTGATCGGTATTTAAAGACACATGCCTTTATAAGCATTTAATTGCCTTGTACAAGTTTGTTGTGACTTTGTTTTCTTTAATCAATTCACTCTGTTAACGTGTTTGAATAGAAAATAGATATTATTTCTTTTTTCGATAAACATTTTTCTTGTGACTTATGTAACCACCGCAGTTTTGTTCTTCCAATATCTCCTACAAATTACCCCCAATACATCTTACATTACTATCCATTATCGTGACATTTACTATATGAAAATAATTCTACAATTATATATGAGATGCTTTCTTCCTTTGTATATGAAGTATGGAAAGATATTATAGTGTGTACTGAAAGAGAAAATTGAGAATTTTTTTTTCAAGTCTCTAACTTATTCACTGTCGGTATGTTCATGCATTTTAATGTTAAATTAAAATATATGACTGATTGCACGTGGTATGATATTGTATAACAAGTACTTAACAAGTAAAGATTTACTTGGTACGAAAGTTTATTGCTTGTTTTATAAAATAATATCCCGCTATACTTGAAAAAAAAAAACACTTTTGATGCAAATGGTGCAATTTGTTGGAAATAAACACTACTCCTATTAGGTTAAATCAGCCATGGAAATTGAGTTTATTGCTCTAACTTCAGCTAATGAAAAGTGAATTGATTTAGAGTTTTAAGCAATCACTTTATTTTGAGAAATCAATTTCTCTAATTTTCATTAATTATAATAGAATCAATATTATTGGTAGAGCATAAATTTGTTATTAGAACAATAGTCCAGACTCCAAGTAGAAAATATGATATTGTGATATCGTATTTGACAAGTGCACCATTAACATTGATAATCTTACGGATACACGAACTAATGCCTTGGCAAGATAAATGATCGATCTCATGAGGGAGATGAGATTGAAGTCGATAGATTATTGAGTCTTCAATGAAAAAAATAAATCATATGATGACTTGTTCTGAAATGCATTATTATATTTATTCTGCTGTGAGTGCATTTAATGTATAATAATTTATAAAGGTTGAGTGTAAAAACTCTTAATGTATCTTCTATGAGTGACTGTTGGAATCACAAGCACCCTTAATAGATTTCTCGTCTGTGACCGTGAAAGTTGATCGCTTTTTATTAAAATGAGCTTGTTCTCAAATACAGTCATGAAAATATGTTGAACAATCATTTTTACATAGTTATTCTTTAATACACTCATGAAAATATGTTGGGCAATCATTTTTACATAAAATATTTAAATAAGGTAAATTTTATTTATCAAAATATAATTTACTGTAATTTGTCTTATATTCATCAAGAATATGTATTGACTCATTCTGGTTTAATACTCAGACTAGTTCAGGTTGGTCATATGAATTTTTTGGGTTCATTACACTTTGTTTTATTTTTTTAATTTTGTATCAGAGTATTTAATTTAGAGGACACGACATAATTAATTAGCTAGAGATTCATGTTGGTTGCCAATCTTATCACAAAAATTTTAATGTTGCACCTTTCAAGGAATTTGGCACTATGTCTTGCAGTTGCAAGGTTCTTATTCTTAGTCTAAATTTATCCCTAAAGATGGATTATCTCAACACAGTGTGATAAGTTTGCACAATTTCTTTAAAGGCCTCATCCTAGAGTTTTTCTACATACACTTTAAATGTAGCTCTTTTTAAAAAAAAAATAAAAATCAGTAAACATTTAAAATATAATAAGACAAAAATAGCTAAAATAGTTATAGTTTATTAAAATTATCATTTATAGCTACATATTATAGGAGAGACGAGTGAGATCGAGAGAGGGAGGAGAGAGGTGGACGAGAATTGTATATGTATATTTGTCAAAATTGTATGTGTATATCTGTCAACTTGTGTATATATGTGTAACTAATATATATATGTCTTTGTATATGTGGAAAACGAGATCGAGAGAGGGAGGAGAGAGGCGAGCGAGAGAGAGTAGAGAGTGGAGAGAGACGAACTATATATATATATATATATATATATATCCGTGAATTGAATATGTATATCTATCAAAATAATTATATATATGTAATTGATATACATATGTATTTATATCTAGCAAGAGATTGGAGAGAGAGGAGAGTGACAAGAGAGATGAAGAGAGGAGAGAGAAAATAGCAATAAAAATTTAACAATAGCTATAAATTGTAATTTTTTCAAAATGTAATATCCATTTTTTTTCAACTAACAATACGTACACCTAATAAATCTTCAATAAAAAACCCACCAACTTCACTGCAACTAATTAATTTATTTGTGTGGAAGCAAGAATTGAGGATATATTATTGAAAAGGCTGAAAAAACATGTTAGTAAGGCAATTTTTAAATGGGAAATAAATGTACGGGACCAATTAAAACACGTTGATGTCTAGTATACCTCAGATCATATTTTGCTTTCATGTATACTTATGTCAAATTCAATTATAGCATTATGTTGCTTTCATTTGAATCAACAATAACAACATACTCCGTGAAATCTCACAAGTAGCTTGGTACGAAAGTTTATTGCTTGTTTTATAAAATAATATCCCGCTATACTTGAAAAAAAAAAACACTTTTGATGCAAATGGTGCAATTTGTTGGAAATAAACACTACTCCTATTAGGTTAAATCAGCCAGATCTGAGGAGGGTAGAATGTACGCAGACCTTACCACTACCTTATAGAAGTAGAGAGACTGTTTCCTAGGAATCCTCATCTCAAAACTCATAAGCAGAAAGGACTAGATATGACAAAAAGGAAAGAAAATGGAACAGAAGGAGCGACTAATAATGAATAACACATGGTAGTATGTAAATATGAAAAAAAATAGCACGTTAGCTTTCATCTGAACCATTTTTTTTGAAATAAAATAAATTCGGTAGGAAATTATACCTTTTTCTTTCATCAAATATAAATATCAGCCTTTACTTAAATTGTTTTTTTCCTCTTTGTCAACATGTTAGATTTTCTTTTTCCCTAATTAGAAAACATAATCCACTTACTACTTTTGTACTATTCCATCCATTTTAAGTAGTGTGGCATGTTCATTCCTTAATGAGTTTAAGATTTTTATTTTTGAAATCTGTGGTTTTAAATCGTGTCACAACATGTGTGATTTCATTAAACATAAAATAAGAAGTTTTAAATTCTAGCATATTGGTGTTAATTTTAATTGTATGGGAATTTTACAAAAAATAGACACATAAGAGTGTTCACGGTTTGGATAAAAATTGATTCAAATTGAACCAAATCAATTTTATTTGGATTTAGTTTGTTTAGATTTTAGTTTTTAAAGAACCGATTTTATTCTAAAAAAATTGAAGAAATAATATAATCGAACTGACAAATTATATACATAGCTTTTAGAATTATATGCAAAAATGTTTTTAAAGATTTTGTATATGTTTTCATCAAATTTTATTTTTAATGTATTTATGAAAGTATAATGCTCAAGATGAGAACATTTATCTTATTGATTTCATGTATATGACAGTTTTTGGTGGGACTAGAAATGTCACTATCTCTTTCTTTTAGGCAAAAATGATGAATTTTGAAACTTTATTCACAGTAAATTTAGTGATCGAAAGTTTTATAATATCAATCATTCTAACTATTTTTCGTTTTGAATGTATGTATCATTACTTTTATTTTTGTGTATGGTTAATAATCAAATAACCAAACCAAACCAAATCAAAATCAATAAATATATATTATAATTGATTTTGTTTGATTTTGAGAATTTAAAAATCGACTAAATTAGTTTTGATTTTAATTTTGCTCAATAATCGACTCGGTGAAGTAAGCCATCCCTCACCACCACCCCAATTTAAAAAAAATAAAAATAAATAAAAGCTTTCTCAACCCCACCCCACCCGCCACTTACACCACATACTCCCCCAGCCCATACCCCAAAATTTCTTTAATGAAAAAAATAAAAAAAAATTAAAGAAAAATAAAAAAAATTCAAAAAAAGAAGAAGTTAAGCTCCCCTCCCCGCCCCCACCCACCTACCCCATCCCCAAATTATCTTTTTTAATTTTAAAAAATTGAGAGTGGGAGGGGGTCAGGAGGGTAGGGTGAAAGTAGGGGAAAAAAATAACTTTTTTTATTGAATTTTTTTATTTTTCTTTATAAAAATTTGGGGCGGGGGCGGGGGTAGGGTGGAAGGAGGCCGGGTGATTTTTTTTTTAAAAAAATATTGGAGGTAGGGGTGAAATTTTAACTTTTTAGAAAAAATTATTTTAATTGTTTTAAGAAAATTGATGATAGTGTGGGGGTAGGGGACGGGTGACGGGTGGATAGGGTGGGATAAATTCTTTTTGATGTTTTTTAATTTAAAAGTTAGAGGAGGTAGAGATGCGTTGTAGGGTGAAAATATTTAGAGTATGAAAGTAGAAAAATGTAAATTCGTTTTCGTATAAAAAAGTAATTTTTTTTACAAATAACGTTATGTAAGAGTGGAATTAAGATGATAGAAATTGATTATTAACAGTTTAGCTTTGATTTATGACTTTAGGAGAGAAAATGAGTTAGAAATTAAAGATTTGTTACTTCATATCAGTTCATATATGTCAAAATTTCTCAAATGGAGAAAAAGTTTATTTGAATTTGATTTGTAGCGTAGCCATTAATATGAGACCAGCACCTACCCTACAATCACAAACTTAATGGAGCTGTACGCATCCACATTCTTTGAGAAAAGAAATGAAGGTTCAAATAATCCCTCAACATTTGACTATGTGAAAAATATCTAAACTTTTTGAAAGAATAAATATTATAGATATTAAGAAGAATCTAAAAGGCTATAGTATGATGCCTTTGATATTTATACTTACGAAAAGTTCACATATTCTGCAGGAAGATATCCGTAAAAGAGTGTAGAATATTCTTAAGTTTCAGTATTGAGAATATAGTTGCTGCATAATTATAAATAGGAGTAAAATTAGGTATTTATAATCAACCCAAATCAAAGCAATTCAAGAATTTTTCCTCCATAACAATATAGTAATTGTTGAACAATACTTTTTTGTGAAGAGTACTTAAACTTTTTTTTATTAAACCACTCAAGGAGAAAGCTTATAGAAGACTTGTTTACAACTTGACTTACTTGGTTTCCGAAACCTTCCGGAACCTTCCGGAGCCTTCCTGAACCTTCCGGAGCCTTCCTGGGTAATCGAATGGGTTAATGATGATTTTTAATAGTAATTACGTTGAGCCAGAATTTGAAGTTTATGAATTCAAAATTTTAAAGTTACTGATCCTAATTTATTAATCTTTACATATTCTAGTGAAATTGTAAGATATTTACTGATTTCGGGTTGACTGTTGCTCTATCCTTGGTTTGTTCTGGTAGTGAGACAAAGCACAACGTAGTAGTGCTTATATATGTAAAAAAATCATATAAGCATGCAGTCTTTTTCCATATAGGGTCTGATTTTCTTGATAAAGTTTGTTGTGAGTTTGTCTTACATATGTTTATTTATCAACTCATACTGTTACTATATATTTATGTGTCTGAGTAGAAAAAAACAGAAATATATTCTAGTAAAATGTTGCTTTCATTTATATTTCACCATTCATTTCCAAATCCAGGAAAATATCAGCCTTTACTTATTTGCTATACCCTCTTTGGCAACATGTTAGATTTTAAATTATTTTGTCTTGTTGTCCTGAATTCTGCAAAGCACTAGTTCTAGATTAAGATCTCCATCACGTATCCACTACTTTTGTACTATTCTCTCCACTTCAACTTACGTGAACCTATGAGAGTGGACACATAGTTCTAAAAAAGAAATGAATAATTTCGGTACTTGGTCCTTAACAAGTCATATTGTATTTACTTGGTCCTTAACATGTCATATTCTATATTAACTTTATATATAATATAAAGTTTCTGGTAGTCCTAATAACATGCATGATTGTCTTTATCCAGCACAGGATGAAGTATTCTTTGAGTAATTGAAACATCATGTTGAGTTAGCTATAAGGTATTCAAACTCATTTAAAAAGTAAAGAAGCTTTAACAGGACATATATTTAAAAGATACTCATTTGACTTATGACATGGTGAAATTAGCAAATTATTCTTACACTTTATGCGCATGAGCTTTGAGCAAATAGATCAGACTGTAATAACATGAACACCAACATTGTAATATTTTTACCCTATATATCATGCAAAGGTGTTTCTGCCGAATTGATTTGTTGAGGTGAGTTAGACATGATTGCTCTTGCAGCTGGCTTAAGCTTTTCACCAGCCTTGACAAACAGCAAGAACAACAACCTGTATAAAATCACCATCCCCACTAAAATGGCAAGATCCACCCACTTTGAGTAATCCATATCCATTTGCCATTCATATCTCAGAATATCTTCCCCATTGATCAAACCCTTCATGTGCTCGCTGTGAATTTTTAGTCCTTCAAACTCGTTCTTGAACAGCCCTTGATAAGCATACTTATGAAATCCAACATAGTGTAAAGGGTACTTCCAGAATACCCTAGGCAAATCATTTGGTAATCGAAAGAATCCCCCACTTAGGCACATTACTGCTTGTATTCCTGCTCCACTTATTAACCCCATGAGGAAATTAGGTACAATGCTTGCTACAATCATCATTAGGCTCTCAACTAACATCATACAGATGAAGAGGACTAGTGCAAAGCACATGAAATGCTCTAATCCACCTTGTAGTCCCGTGAGGAAATATGCGATAGCTCCTGGGATAAAAGATACCAAGATCAAGTACGGCATAGCAGAAAGTGTATTGGCAATGACAAATGAAACAGAGCCATAATGACCGTTTAGTTTCTCTCGTTGAAATACCTGGAATACATCAATTAGCACATGAGATCAAGAAAGAAGAAAGAAAGGTGAAATACCAAATGTATTTTACCTTGAGTTCTTCCACAAATGAGGGGAATCCACCAATGGCCATAAAAGTGATGAATGTTGCCACAAACATAAGCATGGAACCTCTCGCCTATTTTCACCATGTAATCAAGAGTGAATAATCGCGTACTTTATAACAATCAGGCATAAGAGGAAATGTCAATATGTGCATCTCATTTACCTGAATTGATGAGTAAGAAAAGCCAACATCATAGTAGATAGTGCCAAGACCTACAGCTATTACAATATAGACTGCTAAGCGCAGCCAGTAGTATCCAAGATCACGGGACATGTTCACAAATGACCTTCTTGTCAAAACAAGGCTTTGAGTTGTTAAGCTGGCACGGCTTCTTTTCTCCAGTATTTCACCTTCCTGTACATGATTTAGAAAGCAGCTGAGCCAGCATTCAGGAATTTGAACAAGGGGATTCTTATTTCAACAATTTACATATGTACAAGTTACTTTATTACATGTAACTTCACCTATAAACAACAGGGAAATATCAATCATAACAGAGTTTGTTTCATATTTTTGCACCTGTTTGCAGATTTCAGTAACTTGACTTTGAACTGCTCTGTATTTATCAGAATCACTGTACGACTTTATCAGGATATTAATCACCTCTTCTGTTGATTTCCTCCCAATTGGGCCTTCTTCAATGTCCTATTATTCATATATGAAAGTTTCAATTCAAGCAACTGAGACACATATTATGTATTCTAATACTAAAAGAACAAAACACTTTATACCTGATCGAAATCACTGTTAATTGTTTTGAGAAAATGGTCAGATGGATTCTGGAGTGTCGGGCAAGGATAACCACTCAATGCAAAAAACTGCAGTACTCGTTTATTAAATATATTAATTTGGTCGATTAACTTAAGTCATTTCAGGAATTCAAATAATATGGTCACCTCAATTGCTGCATTAGCAGGTCCAAAGTACACAGTTCTTCCAGAAGACAAAAGACATAAAGAATGAAATAGATTGAAAACTTCAGCACTTGGTTGATGAATTGAGGCAATAATGGTTCTCCCCTTGCATTGGCTTGCAATTGTTTTCATGACATAATAAGACGCTGCGCTATCAAGTCCACTAGTTGGTTCATCAAGAAAGAGAAGTTTTGGGCGCGTTAAAATCTCCAAGCATATGCTGACTCTCCTTTTTTGTCCTCCGCTTATTCCTTTCCCGCTCCATCCCCCAATTCTTGTTTCCATTGCATCCTGTAACCCCATTTCCTTCATAGTCATGTCTGCTATTTGTTTTTTCTCTGATTTTGGCATGGAATTTGGGAGTTGGAGTTCAGCAGAGTAGTATACTGCTTCTTTTACTGTGAGTGTTGCCATTAGAGTATCTTCTTGTGTCACATAGGCCTGGTTGCATCAAATCTTAATAATGTTAGTACAAAGAGATGAGTTAAGAAAATAACAGTTGCTTTAAAACAATTTGCTCCTGTAATTAGTTTTTGGCGTGCTTGTAAAATTCCATGATTAATTATGCCTCAAATATTCTGGCCTGCAAAAGAAATTCTGATTTCTTTCCCAACTAATACATCAAAATATTTTAAGCTATATACTGTTTTTATACTTTCACAATTGCCTTCATTTTAGTGAAGAAGCCATGTATGCTTATAACATATTCCTAAATTCAAAGTCCATGCACATTTTTCTTTTGAATATCTCCAAGAACACACTAGTACAATTGGTAAGACATCATCTGATATTAGGACAATAATTATGTTCCAAGTAGTTGGGATTAAATTTAACTCACAGAGGTTCCATACGCCAGTGTCTGTTTGCGACCATTGATTAGAATATCTCCACTCTGCCTTGTGCTCGATCCCAATCTCCCTGATAACATTAAAAATGTACATACATAATATAAGTAGATAGTAAAAATAATAATGCTCATTTGCCGTTGGGGGGGGGGGGGGAGGGGGTTGTTTGTTGGAGCATAACTGCTATACACCGACAATATTAAAAGAATTTTTGACAATCAGGTCAACTAAATGATAATTAGTTTTCTAAAAAGTCTTTATGCGGTCAGTACTGTACATAAAATCTGTACCGGCTATTGTGTCGAGAAGTGTGGATTTGCCACAGCCTGAAGGGCCCATGATAGCCAAGAGCTCACCAGGCCTTGCATAGCCTGTTAAGCCTTTAAGAATGGCTTTGTTGCCATCTTTCAAGCTTGAAGTCGTTACCCACAAATCTTCCCACGTCAAGAGAACCTCTTCATTTTGTGGAACTATTTCAGCTAATTCGATGACATTTTTTGGACCTTGATTTGGCATCTTGCTATATACGATTAAAGGAAGTTTTAAAATTAAAGTACTTCAGTTTATATTGTTACTAACAATGAGTTTTTGTATATGCTAATAGAAGCACTAAACAAATGAGATAACTGAAAAGTAAACCAGTGATTTATGCTCTGGTAGTGAGACAACTGATCAGTATATAAAGACATATACCATAAGCAATCTGTAGTCCTTTCATTTTCAAATGGTACTCTAATTTAATTGCCTTGTCCAAGTTTGTTGTGACTTTGTTTTCTATAATATCGATTTACACTGTTACTTGTTTGAATAGCCTAGCCTGCCAGGAATATTTTCCACTTTGGGTCTAGGCCCGCATGGCCTTAAAATGGGTCACTAGTAGTTAAGACTTGTTTACTTATATAACCAGTAGTGTTATGCCGATGCGGGATTCTCCCTCTATAGACTCAACGTCCTCGCTGATGTTTGCCTTACCGTATGAGATTCGCCTAGACTCCACTGAGATTTGCTCCGCCTCACCGGAATTTGTCTAAACTCAGTTGAACTCTGATCCCACATCAACAAAGTTGACATAGGAATGACTCTGATACCATCTGTAACAACCCAGAAGGCTAGTGATATTGTCCGCTTTGGGCCCGCACGGCTTTAAAACACGTCACTAATAGGTAAAACCTGTTTAATTATATACCAAACATCTCTCCTGTGTTTTGCTAATTTAGGAGATGGGTTGTTACCGAAAGTTTATCACTTGATTTATTAAAAGTAATATGTTGCTATTCTTAAAACTTTTTGATGCAAATGGTGCGATTTGTTGGAAATAAAAAATATTATGGCTAAATCTACCATGGAGGTTGAGTTATTATTGCTTTAACTTTAGCTAATGAAAAAGTAAATTTATTTAGAAATTTATTACATCAATCCTTTTATTTTGAAAAATTAATTTCTCTAATTTTGACTAATTATGATAGCATCAATATTATTGATAGAGCATAAATTTATTATTACAACAGTAGTCCAGACCCCAAGGAGAAAATATGATATTCTGAGATCATATCTGACAAGTGTACCATTAACGTTGATTGTATCAAACTTATGATAATCTTGCGGATGCACTAATCAATGCCTTGGCAACATAGGATCTAAAGCACATGATCGGGATGAGATTGAAATTGATATATTATTGAGTCATATATAAGAAAACCCAATTTGGAAACTAGAAATAGGTTTAATGAAAAAAATAAATTATATGATGACTTGTTGTGAAATGCATTATTATATTTATTCTATTCTCTTCATATAATGTTTGTCCTATAATGATTTATGGAGGTTGAGTCTATAAACTTTTAATGAAAATATGTATCTCTTATGAGTGGGCTGTTGGAATTACAAGATCATGTTTAATAGATTTCACCTATGCGAGTGTGAAAATTAATCGCTTTTCATGATTATGAACTTGTTCTCAAACACACTCATGAAAATATGTTGAGCAGCCATTTTTACATAAAATATTTTAATAAGATAAATTTTATTTATCAAAGTATAATTTACTGTAATTTGTGTCTGGATTCATTTCGGTTTAGTTCAGGTTGGTCATATGAATTATTTGCATGCATTACACTTATTGTTCATCAGAGTATTTAATTCTTGGTTCCCAATCTATCACAAAAATTTTAATATCTTGCAGTTGCAAGGATTGTTGGTCTAAATTTACCCTTAAAGATGGATAATTTCAATATAATTTCAATCAAACACCCACCAACTAATTAATTTATTTGTGGAAGCAAGAATTAACAATACTGAAAAGGCTAAAAACATTTTAGTGACGCAATTTTCGCTTGTATTTCACAGGTCATCGCATGCATAAGGTTTACTTATATCAAATTCAATTATAGCATATCGACTGGTCTTTGTTGAGTCGTATGTTGCTTTCAGCCATTTTTAAAAATAAAATATAGTGCGTAGGAAATTATAAGGTGCGAAATCGCCGAATCGAACCCTTTCCTTTCATCCATATTCCACCATTCGTTTCCAAATCCAGGAAACTTAAATATCAGTCTTTGTTAATTTGTTTTTTTCCTTTTTGTCAACATAGAAAACACAATCCACAGCTTTTGTACTATTCTACCCATTTCAATTAGAGGAGTTCAAGATTTTTATTTTTATTTTTGAAATTTATGGTTTTAAATCGTGTCACAAAATGTATGTAACTATTAAAAAATTTCATTAGAAATAAAATAAGAAAAGGCATATATTCTGCAGACTTTGCCTATCAATAATTCATATTTGTGTTAATTTTAATTCTGTGGAAGAAAAAAACCAGACACATAGTTTAAGCACTATTTTAAAAAAACAAGAATTTCCAGCGGATATCTGGTCAAAAATCCATCTAAAACACTACATCGGAAATTCCCCTTTTTATTAGTGAATAAATAAATGAATTTT
>DF357439.1:355708-374411 GCA_000787875.1 Solanum virginianum | reverse complement strand
GGATTGGAAAAGCAATGAAACAGCACCTACACATCATTGTAAACCTAATACACCTTAATAACAGTAACATATCTTCATAATCAGCTCAACCAACAATAGAAAAGCTTCCATATAAACAAGGAAAATACACAACAATTTTTGGAACATAATTCTGTCCAGAAATTTCAGCATGTATCTAACCAAGATAGTCCCTTGTTTTCTATATTAAAACCATATCAAACACATAGATAAACTTACTTACCTTCCCCACACATATAGGACTTGCCAAAGAAGCCTTAAGGTCTCTTATAATGGCTTGGAACCAAAGCAAAACGTTGAGAGCAATGTAGAGAGTAAACTGCTTGTTTGTTCTTTTGTTTGGTCCTCAAAGTGTATGNATGCAGATTTTTCTCCTTTTATCTTAGGCCCAATTAGTCAAGTATTAGGGAGTACTGTTGGGCCAATCTAATCCTTCATGTTGGGCTATAAATATACCCCACCTATAGTACTAGAACATGGGCTAAAGATACCTCCTTAACTCAGACTTAATTCATAATTGGAATTGGACAATTGTGACGCCAGCATGTTTTCTTTTGCTGCAAGCCTTAATAAAGAACATGGGCTAAAGATACCTCCTTAACTCAGACTTAATTCATAATTGGAATTGGACAATTGTGACGCCAGCTCTCGTCTCTGTTTAACTCGCAAATTCAAGCTAAGTAAGTAGTTGACTCACCTGCTAGCTTCCTAAGTACTACAAGCACCTCAATTGTTTTCCTTTATTTAGGGTCTTAGTCCCCTTAACTCGATGCAAAACATGTATACACGCAACTTCCTTAAGCTTTAGATACACACGACGCCCTTTAATACGAGATGCAAACACTTTGAAAATTAGCACTAATTTGAAACTCCATGTAATGTTTCATGTGTGTAGTACTAATCCTTATAGTGTATATGTAGGGTGTTATAGGTTGGCTCCACTTATATTGGTGATGTGCTGAGATTAAGCCTTCGGTTTGGTGGCATCATGCCACATTTGCTAGATGATTTGAGAGTACAGGGGCGTCTGGCTCACTTATCCTATGTTTGTGATTTGTGTCGGAGATTTCGGAGATTTGAACTTTCTAGTATGATGCTGTGGTATGGCACGAGTTTAGAGGTCGCCATCGTTCCTGTACATTATGCATAAGTTTGGTATTTTAAAAAGAAATATTTTGATGTTTGTATAAGAATTTGACTTCTACACCTCTGCTTGGATTATTACTCTTATTTATACTTTGTACTTTTCGCTTTACATATTCGGTACATATTTCGTACTGACCCCCCTTTGCTTCGGGGGCTGCGTTTCATACTCGCAGGTACCGACATACAGAGTAGTGAGCCACCAGCTTAGGAATGAGCCTAAGAGTGCCCCAAGCCAAAATAGAGAGAGGAGAAGAATGCAACTATCTAATCGGGATCACAGTTCCGACCATTCCTTTGAAGGCCGAAAGGTGAAGAAGTGTTTAGCCACACTCTCTGCGGAACAGTCTTATCAAAGCGCTCTCTTTAACCAATCAAGCAAGACAGATGGAATGAAAGACTATTTGTATAGAGGTCTGTGGACGCCTGTGTGTATGGGTTATGGCAGTTTCTATAACTATGTACACATGTTATGTATGTTGGGCGGTTTAACCGCAGCGGTGATCTATGTCTGTCTGTATATATATATATATATATATATGTTGTGTGTTGGGATTTTTCTGAATGCAGGGTTTGGGATAGTCTATAAAATAAAGGAAACTCTGCTAAAATTTTTGTAAAATAAGATATCTGTTATAGTTAGAATTTGGCTTTGTGTTTGGGTTTGGGTGCCCCAATTGGGCACTAGTCACGGCCCACGGGCTAGGTCGTGATAATAGTCCTCCAAAAACATTAGCCATTCAGAGTGATGAGGTTTTTTCTTTTGACCACAAATCCCCCTTTTTTCTTTAAATGAATTTTAAGGACAATTCATGGTTAACTAATTTACTAATTCTCTTTCCCTTCCTTTTTGTGTAGGTGAATATTGGTGAGCATCCAAAGGAATTACTATAAGAGAGGCTGCAAATTAGCTTGGAGTTCATCGTGACATCGAAACCTAAGGCAGAGTCAACTTTAGCTATTGAGCAAGAACAGAGAATTGCAATCACTTCTCATGATCAAACTTTAAAAAGGACGACCCTCGATTCGAGCAACACTCTTCCACTTCATTCAAGGCCAGATGGGGCTAAGTCTATTTTTGAAGGAAAAAGTGTTGTTTCGACTCACAAAAAGAAGTATATCTTGGGCCTTTTGGAGGAGATTTGTAGCAAACTTTCTAGAACTTCTCTAGACTTAATTTCTTCTTACAAAGAAGACATTTATGAGATTCTCCAAGAGATGAGTGAAATGCGTCTCATAGATCTTTCATCCTTGAAGCGTTTGGTGGATTCTCTCTTTGAGCTTGCTGCCTCCTATGATCAAGAATGCTCCACTTTTGCAGATAGGGTGCATGAGGACAAGAAGCTAGCATTGCTTTCTAAGGCTAAGGAGGGTCTTGAGTAGCTTAGAGCAAAGGACGGCTAGAAGACTAAATATTCTTCTTATAAAAGGAAGTCACTAAAGAAGGTCAAGAAGAAGTTAGCAACACTACATATGGAGCAAGAGAACTTGAGGCTGCTATAGCTGCTGCCAAGAAGGAGATTGAGGAGGTTCATGCCAAGATCTTAGTTGCTGAGAATGAAGTGTCCTCTTATGAAAACATGGACTTCTTGATGACTGACGATTCGACTCGCTTGGAACACAGAAGAGAGGGCTTAGAGGCTAGTTGTCAAGATTTGATCAACTATAAATTATGCTTAGATTAAGCTCCCTTCCCCTTTTTTTAACTTCTTCTCTTTATTTTCACAAGATTTAGATTGATATGTTAGACAATTTTATAGCAATAGAATTTCTCTATTTTTTGTCTTATATCTTGCATTTGTGGTTCTAACTTGAAATTCTTCACATGTTTTCTTTTGCTGCAAGCCTTAATAATTCAAACTTAATTCATGTTTGGCACACTAGTAAGAATGAAAATAATAAAAATCCCTTTTCTTTTGAAGTTTGTGCATTCGCCTTCACAAATTTTATGCAACTTAATGCTTTAACTTATGAAATGGATAACTTTAAAGAATATCAACACAAAACTTGAGGACTGTCACTTGCATATTTGCTTAATTTGGGAACCAACTTGTAGACTTTGGGGACTTTAGCTTAGAGACTTAGGGAATATGAAAAATTCAACCTGCAAACTCAATGAAATTTGAAGACCTCGAGCATGGCATCGAAGGAACTCACATTCCATAGGGCTTTGCCCCCATAAGGAATCAAGTAAGGGACATATAGTTTTTTTAACACTTATGCAACTGAACTTGGAATATAATTCCAAGCACCTACGTACCTCAATGAATAGCATCAAGTCACAACATAGTTCTGGGGGAGTTTTTTTTTAAGGGTGTCGTACACAATTTATACTCTTGCTGGCCAGAAGTATCATGAACTTTTATACTCAAATTCCAAGGACCATAATTTTCCTCAAGGGTAGTACTTCTTAAGGAACTTTGCATTTATAGGACCGATCCTCATGTCATCTGCATCGACAAGCTTATAAGCACCATTTGAGTATACTTCTTATACTACATATGGTCCATCCCACTTTGAGGTGAATTTGCCCCCGGACTTATGTGAAGTGATAATGGGCCTTCTTATTGTGAGAACTTGGTCTCCAACTTGAAGATACCTTGAGTGAACCTTTTTATTGAAGGCACGAGACAAATGAGTTTGATAGCATTCAAGATTTTGTTGGGCTTCTAATCTCTTTTCATTAAGTGCTTCTAACTCGGCAAGATGTAGTCGAGGATTTTCTTCCTCAGTGAGCCCTTCTTTGATAGCCAGTCTCAAAGATGGTATCTGACGCTTGAGTGGTAGGACTGTTTCAACTCTAAAAGTAAGCGAATATGGGGTTGCTTGAGTCAGTGTATGATATGTCGTCCTATATGCCCATAAGGCTTCTTCCATTCTTTCATGCCAATCTCGCTTGGACTTAGAGACCACTTTCTTTAGAAGATTGCATAAAGTCTTATTGAATGCTTCGGCCAGACCATTAGCGGCAGCATGGTACATAGAAGATTTCCTCTACTTGAAGCCAAAGTGATCGCATATCTTATTCATCAACTTATTATCAAATGGCTTGCCATTATCCATGATTATGTATCGTGGAATGCCAAACTGGTAAACAATGTTTACGCGAATGATGTTTGCAATGTTCTCCTTCTTGACTTCTTTAAGAGCTACAACTTCGGCCCATTTTGAAAAGTAGTCAGTCGCAGCTAAGATGTACAAGTGTCCACCGGAGGATTTCGGCAGTGGTCCAACAACATCTAATACCCAAGCATCAAATGGCCAAGATGCAATAGTTGGCTGTAAAACTTTAGGTAGGTGATGTATGAAGTTTGCATGGAATTTACAAGCTTTGCACCTTTGAGCATAATCCGAGCAATCTTTTACCACTAATCCTCTTTATTGGTTTTAAAAACTGCGATAATATGCTCAAGCTCATTCTCCATATATTCATCTTCGTCCAATAGTGGTACTACCCATTTTTGGCAGATAGCAACTTGCGTTTGATCAGGAAGAGTCAGAGTAGAGGCTAGAGTAGCTAAGGCATCAGTTATTTTATTTTCCTTTCTTGGTACATGTTGTAGGGTTACATCTCTAAGCCATCCTATCAACTTTTGAGCATAACAGTGATATGGGCGCAGTTCAGGCTTCTTGACCTTATAGGTTCCAAAGCGTTGTCAAATCACTAGTTGAGAATCACCAAAAACTTGCAACTACAATTGCTTCATGTCAATGGCCATTTTAAGCCCAAGTATTAGTGCTTGATATTCTGCAACATTATTGGAACAATGTTATTTCAATGTAAAGGAGAATGGTAGAACTTCTCCTTGTGAAGTGACAAACACTAAGCCTGCACCAGCTCCTCCACGATACCGGCCCCATCAAAGTACATTTTCCAAAGGGGCTGGATTGTGATGGTCATTGTATCTTCATCAAGAAGTTCATCAGTTAATTCTTAATTATCTGGTGTAGGATGATCCACCAAGAAGTTCGCTAATGCTTGTCTTTTCATAGCCTTTTGAGGGATGTATACCATCTCAAATTGTTGGAACTGAAGGTATCACCTTGCTAGTCAGTCACTAAGGACTGGTTTCAACATAACAAATTTGATGGGATTTGCTCTAGAAACAAGGCGAACAGTATGAGCTTGAAAGTAGTGCTTCATCTTTTGAATCGAAAAGACTAGCGCCAAACACAACTTCTCAATTGGCGAATAATTCAGCTCATTTGGTGTCATCATTCTACTTAAGTAATAAAGGGCATTCTCTTTGCCTTCATTATTTTCTTGAGCTAGTAAGGCTCCCAAGGACCTTTCTTGTGCTACAACGTAAAGTATCAGTGGCTTTCCAGGTATAGGGGCTACTAAGACTAGAGGTTTCACCAGATATGCTTTTATACTTTCAAAGGATTTGCTATATGTTTGATCCCACTTGAAATGTACACCTTTCTTCTTGATATGACTAAATGGTTAACATTTTCCAGCTAGATTTGAGATGAACCTCCTCAAGTAGGCTAATTTCCCTTGGAGACTTTTCAACTCATGAATATTTCGAGGTTCGGGCATCTTCAAAATTGCATCAACATTATCTTGATCAATCTTAATTCCTCGATGCCGCACAATGAAGCCAAGAAACTTTCCAAAAGCAACCCCAAAGGCACACTTTAATGGATTTATCCTCAGTAGATATCTTTGAAGCAACTCAAATACCATTCTCAAGTCTTTTAAATGGTCATTCCTTCTCTTCCACTTCACCACTAAGTCATCAACATAACACTCAACATTTTTATGGAGTAAATATATATGGCACCAGCATTTTTCAATTCGAAAGGCATCACCTTGTAATAATAAATGCCTTTAGGTGTACGAAACATTGTGAGTTCTTCATCCTTTGGTGACATGCGAATTTGGTTATAGCCAGAAGAACCATCCATGAATGATATTGCCTCATAACCAGTTGTAGCATCAATCATTAGCTCTATTATAGGTAGAGGGAATTCATCTTTAGGGTATGCATTGTTGAGATATCTGAAATTGACATAAACTTGAATTTGGTCATTCTTCTTCCTCAGGGGGAAAATGCTTGAAATCCACATGGGGCATTTAACTTCTCGAATGAAGCCCGCCTCAATGAGTTTGTTAAATTCTTTCTCGATCAATAGAACTAAGTCTGGCATGAAATATCTTTGAGCCTGCTTGACAAGATGAGCGCTGTGCTTGACTGTCAATTGATGGACTGATATCTTAAGATTCAAACCACACATTTCTTTATAGCTCCAAGTGAAGAAATCCCTATATTCTTTGAGAATGTTCATATAAGCCACTTCTTCATCGGCTTCTAGAAAAGCACTCAAGTAAATTATCCTCGGTTCTTCATCCATGCCAAGGTTAACTTCCTTTAAGGGAACAATCATGGTCTTCACTCTTTCTTCAAATTCTGGTGGAGCTTCTCCAGCATCCTCCTCTTTCTGTGGGCCATTTTCATTGATTGATATATGATTACACCAAACAATACCTCCCAACTCTCCATTAATTTTTAGTTGGCATCAGGCATCATTCTTAATCTGAGTTGTAACATAATATGAGGAGCCTATACTTTCTTCATATTTCTCATGCTCGTTGATGTAAACTACAGTGTGAGCCTTCACTTTTAGTACCTCTTTACATGAAACTACGAGTTCCACTCGTCGCTTCATTTTGGAAGGAACTATGCTTTCAAAATCCTTTTGGATCATAGGTGAAGGAAGCGTCATTGCTCTTAGGTAACTTCTCCGATTATTGTTATTCTTTTTCTTCAACAGGCCTAACCTCTCAAACATAGAAGTTCTTGTAGTGGGTTTTCCAAGTCGATCAAAGACAAAAGGTCGTTTATTAGAAGAAACACACTCATCTTCTATAGTGATATAGTTATTGCTTGCCCTTCTTATGGAGATATACACCGATGGTGGTTGTCTATAGCCTAAACCTTCACGTGCTTGCCTGGTTGTGCACTCGGATGGGAGTTTTCCTAGCCTAGATGGCTCATCAAGGTTGTATTCGGCCTTTGCAAGTAACTTGTAAGCATTTGGATCAAAGCCTTCTATACATTTTGTAGGGAGTGATGTACTTTGTGGTAGATTTTGAGCCACAAAATTTTCCAACAGCTTTGAAGACAAGTTTATTGCATCGATTCATTTTATAGGAAGAGTCAGCCCCCTAGCATATTCCCTCGTACATCATATAACTGACCCTCCTCTTTCTTTACCTTTGGGACATAACGGAGTGTACGTGTTGGCTTAATTTTTTAGGGTAAGGTCTTCCCCTTATTAGGACAAATAATAGGCTCCCCAATGTCAGTTTTGGACCTTTTAATGCCGCATTGGTTGCTTCACCTTTGAGCTTCTCAGGCTTTGTTGGTTTGACACCCTCAAGCTTTACCTATTTCACAACATAACTCCTTAAATAAAATTTTGCATCAGCGAAATGTGCCTCAACCTCAGTGGAAGGATTATTGTCAGCAACTATCTTCTTTTCGATTTCGTCTTCGAGATACTTTAAACACTGACAGTAAGAAGATGAGACAATTTTGTTCTCGTGGACCCAAGGCCTTCCAAGCAATATATTATATGAAGTCTTTGCATCAATCATATACACCCATGCACTTGTTTGCAAATTGTCCATATGAATTTCTAGCTTAATCGAGCCTATAAACCTTTTCCCCCTTGATTGAACCCTTGTATCAACAAATGACTTTCGTTAAGCTCTTCAGTTATGATGCCAAGCTCTTTCAATATGTGAATGGGTAGAATGTTGACCCCTGACCCTTTCTCTATCAAAATTCTATTTATCTTCTTCTCTAGCACATAACCCACCATATACAAAGGGCGATTGTGTAGAGTTTCGCCAAATAGAAGATCATCGTCAGTAAATGTAATCTTTATGGCACATGCGTGTACTTCTTGAAGAGGGGGTTTTGCAGACTTTTCAAAAGATGACGGAGATGCTTTTGATGGAATTTCACCCGCCACTTCATCCTTGTTAGAAAGAGATACCTTAGATGAATCTTTATTCATTGTTTCTCCCTTATCAGCACTGAAACATGATGCCTTAACATTGTCTTGGGTGGTCTCCACGTAGAACCAACTTGGTAAGAATTTCCCAAAAGTTATAGGACATCGCAGTGTCTAGTGGTGATGCATTTCCACTTTTAGCCCCTTCAAATGCCTGATAGGTTTCTGCTTCTTTGATCTCTTTACTACCCTTTGTCTGATTGGTTGTTCAAGTGATCTTTTCTGTGGTCTTGTCTTGTTGCGTCTCTGCCTAGTCACGCGAATCCAACCTTCATCATTATCTGTATTGGTTTGGGATTTCTGTTGCTCTATTGTCCCTTCTTTTTTAGGTGGACATATTTGGACTGGGTCAAGCGAGCCGAACACGATAGAGATTTGAT
The DNA here is from genome assembly GCA_000787875.1 of Solanum virginianum. Taxonomy (NCBI): domain Eukaryota; kingdom Viridiplantae; phylum Streptophyta; class Magnoliopsida; order Solanales; family Solanaceae; genus Solanum; species Solanum virginianum. The sequence continues at coordinate 365,844 of DF357439.1, read as the reverse complement.
TAGAGATTGCCTTTCCATCATCAAGGACAATCTTCTTTTCTTTAACCAATTGCATAACCTTGTCCTCAAAGACAACATTTTTCAAGAGGTTAGCTCACAAGTCTATGATACTTATAATAATTTGGGTCACCAGTTTTCCCAGCTTCATCAGGTCATTTCATCTCTGGAAACTCAACTAGCTTTAGCTTTACCAACTCCTTAAACATTTCGGGAACATCATAATCCAAAAAAGGGTATTCCTTTTCCTGCATCTCTCTCAAGGTTAGCTTTTGGTTTGGACGCTCTTAAAAAGTCATCTTTACATTTTACTTCCTACTCTCATTCATAGTAAACTTCACAAGTGAGATATTGATATTCATTGATTCTTTGTTGTCATTCCTAGGCACAAATTTGCCCTATTTCTTGGATTCTTGTTTGTCCTTTCGTTTGCAAGGATCGTGACCAAGCATCTCATCTTTTCTAGCAGAAGACATGCTTAACTCTATATTATGGATAAGCTTTGCTAGATCTTTAAAAGACTTAGGCCTGATCCCTTGTAGGATATACAGAAGCCCACAGTGCATCCCTTGGATGCACATTTCTATAGCAGAGGTTTCACTAAGTCTGTCTTTGCAATTAAGGCTCGCGTTTCTCCATCGATTTATGAAGTCGATGACAGGTTCATCCTTTCTTTGGCGAGAATTTGTGAGTTCTACCATGCTCACTATGCGCCTTGTGTGAAGTTGATGACAGGTTCATCCTTTCTTTGGCGAATATTTATGAGTTCTACCATGCTCACTATGCACCTAGTGCTATAGAAATGATTAAGAAACTCATGCTCCAGTTGCTCCCAACTGTCAATGGAATGAGGCTCAAGGTCTGTGTACCAGTCAAAGGCATTTCCTTTCAAGGAACGAACAAACTGTTTGACAAGATGGTCTCCATTGGTCCCTACATTATTACATGTCTCCACAAAGTGTGTGACATATTGCTTTGGATTTCCTTTGCCTTCGAATTGCTGAAATTTGGAGGGTTGATAAATGGCAGGTATTCTGAGGCTATCAATCCTCGCAGTGTAAGGCTTAGCATACATATGGGAAGACCTTGTGGAGATTTCATACTTGTCTTTAATGGTCCCCTCGATGAACTCCTTTAATTGATCAAGTGGGATCATTTCTTCGATAAAAACAGGCAGTTCTTTGATAGTTGTTGCTTGCTTCACAGGATTCTCAGCCTCTTGAATCTCAATACCCTTCCTTGGTACATGGATAGATTCTCTATCTAGTAAACCTTCCACCTTATCCATCAACTTATCGATGCGAGAGTCTCGGTGTTGCACATGCCTAGTCAATCCTTCAATCATCTTTACTAGGTTCGCAAGTTGTTCCTCCATGGATGAAGCATTAGTTGTCATCGTTGTATGACTATTGGAGGCACAGAAGAGTAGCATAGATTATCATGGAAGTTGATCTTCAAAGGTCTCATATTACGCGACACACATGGTGAAGACTCGTTGGATGAGTCATGGCCCTTCTTTGCAGTAGAGTTCTTAGAACCAGAGACCTCAAGCAAAGCCAAATTCTACTTGATCTTTTTAGCAACAATGCTTCCTTCTTCGAAAGCATTTATAAAGGGCCTTTCCCCTTTCGGAGTTAAAGAGCCAAAATCAAGAGTTAGTGCAAATGACACTCGCAGTGTTTGTTGTCCTAGTATAGTAGCTTTGCTTCTTGTAACAGCTCCAAAACTTCCAAAAGTAACACCAAGGATTCCCTCCACTTCAGCAGAGAACTTGGAATCAGTAACCTTAGAGGAAGTTGATTGGCAAATCTTCTTAGAAGCCATTTCAATATTCTTTGGGTGCTTGAAAAGTTGAGATGAGAGGTAGAGACTGTCCCACTGGGTGTGCCAGAATTTGTAGACGATAAAATTCGTGTTGAGAAAATAATAATCAAGAGCGAAAATATTGTAACAATTTGTAGTATTTGATTTCAATAATGTGAGTGTTACAATCTCTACGAATCCTCTGATTCTCCCTTTCAAGTGTAAATTCAAGGACTCTGGAGCTTGCTCTTGAATCCGATCTTGAATTCTGATCTCGAATCTTGATTTTGATCTTGTTTCTTAATCTTGATTTTGATCTTCTTTCTTGATCTTGAATCTTGATTTTGATCTTGAATCTTGAGTTCAAGAGCTTTTAAGCTTGAATGTTTGAATTCTTGAATTTGTAGAGAAATTGTGACGTTTGATCCACAAGCTCTCTCTAGCTTTTTGAATTCTTGAATTCTTATTGTTGCTTGTAGAGAAATCCTCGCATTTGATCCACGAGCTCTCTCTGGCTTCTTGTTAAAATTCTTAATGTCAATTCTGAATTATGAAGACCCCTATATATAGTTGTAGAATAGAGGAGTCATGATAGAATCGAACTTTCTCCCGGCCAATCAGATTTAAGCGACACCATTATCATATGGTCTTATATGAGTATCTATATGTTATATGCTGCCTACACAGTTCCAAAGCTCCAATACTGTCACGTCCCAAATCCCATTAAGGTGGACTGGCACCCATAGCCATGGCATATTGGGCTTTAATGAAATGGGCTTGTCATCTTGACACATGGCATGCTCTTGTTGGCTTGTTTGTTTGACTTGGAATGTCACGTTATTTGACACGTTGTGTCAAGTGGGCCTCTTGGATGAAGGGATATGAGGCCCAATGAAGTGGGTCATCTTTTGTAGCCCAAATAAATGAATTTGGGCTTTTAATTAAATCCATATTTTATTGGACTTAATTAATAAACCCGGTTATATTAAATCCACAATATTTATTTTTTTGGACTAATATATTTTGAATTTAATATAATTTGAATCATATTATAAAATTTATTATTTTAATAAGTTTTATATGATTACAACTCTGACACAATTACATGGTTAATAGTATGTCCCAACTGTACTTACAACGTTATATTAAATTTTAAAAATAAAAGTTAGTTATATAAGATTAAAAATTTATATTAGCAAAATAAGAATATTTATAAATAATATTAAATCAAATATTTAAGAGATATATTGTCTTTTGAAAATATATTAATTCGTAAACATATGTTCTCACCTAATATTGTAAAAAACATTAATTCATATTTTACATTTAGTATATTTTAATTAAACTAATCATAAAATGTATAAAATATAAGTTTTATACGAACATATGAAACACAATATTTAACAAAAAATATAAATATAATGTCATAGCAAAATTATTAAAATATTTAACAAAAAGATAATCTATCAAATCTAACTAAAAACTAAATGGCTTATAATGTAAAGTATCAAGTCATATACTACCAACATAAAAAATTTAAAAAATAGCATAGGTTTTAATACAAAATAAAAAATTTAACATAATACTCTTGTGTCAAATTTTAACATAACGTAGATAAATATGATTTAATAAAAAAAAGTAAGTTTATAAATTTATTCTACGATGATTTCAACTATAATTTAAGAATTAAAATACTAATCATACTTATGAAAAAATTAAATATAAAATAAATAAAACAGAGTGTTTAAATTAAATAAATAAATAAAAGAGATAATGTAAAAATTGCATAGAATCAGATGAAGTGAATGTTGAGAATGAATTATTATGGAATAAAATATATCTTTGAGAAATATTAAAACAAATAAAAATAAAAAGAATTTAAAATTTATAAAGATAGAAATAAAAGAAAGAAATTGAAAAGAAATCAACTTAAAATTACACCATGTAAATTGTAATTACCTGCAGTTTCACAGCCTTCCCCTATGAGTTGGAGAATGTAATGACACCCTGCCAATTACACTCAGTTACGTATGATCAAATAATTACTCGCCCAACCAAATAAATCGGACATTGTAATCTATACTATATTAAAAGCGTGAAAGGCCCTTAGAAATGTTGTTTGAACTTTTTATCTTTCATTAAAATACTTTACTTTAGACAATATCGTCTTTTCGCTATTTTTCTTAATTTATTATTTTATCTTTTATTTATTTAGTTTCGAGATTCACTTTTGAATTAGAATTTCTTTATATTTAGAATTCATTTTTGATTTAGGACTATTCTACATAAATCATTGTCTAGTTTACCAAGGAAAAAGAAAAAATATTATTATTTTTTCAAGAGATAAATATCAAAAATACACCTAAACTATCCCCATTTTTTGAGTTTCATACCTAAATTATTGGAGTGTGAGTTTCATACCTAAACTATTACTTATTTAGTTTAAGAAACACACCTCAGTGGTGTGTATGATACACTCTCTCTTTTATTGGAGAAAACCTTGCCACATGGCATGCCATATTGGCAAAAATTAAATAAAATATTAATATTGGTTAAAAGTAAAAGATTAAAATACCAAAAAATATCATTTTTAAAAAAATAAAATTTAAAATATTTTTCTCACCTACTCCACTACCCATAGCCCCGCGTACCCCCCACCCACCCCCAGCAATCCCCGCCCTTTTATTTTTTTGAATCTCTTTTGTAAAATATTTTTAAAAATTTCAAACTTCAGCCCCTACTCCATTTCTACCTAAAAAATTAAACTTTTTTTAAATAAATAAAATTCTATCCCACCTGCATCCAATCCTTTGCTCCTAACTTATTTTTATCTTTTTTAATTTGTTTTTACAGATATGTACACAAATTTTTAGAAAAATATTTTTTCTACTTGTTTTTTGAATATAATAGAAATAAAAAAATTATTAAAAAAATCTTGCGACAAATATAAAATAATTTTGTAAAAACAATTAAAAAAACTAAAGAGGAGGATTAAGTGGGTAGCGTAGAATTATTTTTTCTAAAAAAATTAAAATAATAGATTATCATTTTAAGAGGGAGATGAAGTAAAAATGTTTTTTTTTTAAATTTACAATTTTTATCTCGAGGGGGGGAGGGAGGAGGGGGTACGTGTCACGCCCCAAATCCCATTAAGGTGGACTGGCACCCATAGCCGATAAGGCTCGGGAGAACCAACCTGTACCCATGCACTTTTTATATATATTAGAAGGTGTTTCTACACTCAACATGCCTTTAAGGAGGTAAACAGTAATAACAAGCCAAAAGAAAACGCATATGTCTAGGCCGTTGGGGCCACGTTGTCTAAAGTACGAGATATGACCACACTTTAATTTATATAGTCTAAAAAACCTCTAGATAAGGACAAGTATCTGATAAGGGTCGGGACAGGCTCCGCCTCGACTAACTCTACAACACAAAAATATAAGCACTGGACATGCAAAGCCCCAAAGTAACTTGCTAGGTGATTCTTCCACCCCTCGGGCTGCCACCTATCTATAAGCAATATAGATTGCCTTTTAATTACCTTTTCGATAGTTCTTATGGTGGTCACAATATTGGAACTGTAGAACTATGTAGGCAGCATGTGACATGTAGATAACCATACAAGACAATATGAAAATGAAAAGAGTACGTTACACAAATAATGAAATGCATATGAGATGAAACAACTCATAAATCTTATTTGGCAACAATAACTCATGTACTTGGTATCTACGTATGTATGTAGATTTGAAGGTAACTATGTATGGGAGCATATGAATATGTGAAGGAGTAGGGACACAGTTAATATTCATGTCGGAGTTGGTAAGTGCCTTTATGTGCCAAGGAAGACTCTAGATTTCATGCCAAGTAGAACGAAAGCATATAGCCTTACATACCTCGCTGTATGACCTCGCTATTACCTTGAGATAACCTTCCCTTCTTCCAATTATTTATCTATAACATATTAGGTGATAAAACTATCATTAGCAGCTAACAAATACATCTAGGCAGCCAATCTCACAAAAAAATAACACTTGGGTAGCAAGCGTGTAGTTATAAACTCGAGCTTATTCTTTCAACCCTTTCATCCCTAATCGTATTATCTTGTACACATTCTCATACACACATCATGTGAAGCCTATTTTAGTGCCACAACAGCCTTATAACAGCCTATAAAATAGAACACATATCAATTTTACGCAACATACAAATGGGCAGCATAACGTTATATCCCTTCGCTACATTTCGACGTCGACAATTCCAAACCTATCCCAACTTTAACCAAACTGTCCTTAACATATTTATACATAAAAAAGCCTTAAAATAGTCTCAAAAAAGTATGAAAATAGTCATGAAAGATGTGAGGCAATAACCTACCATCCAATAGCCCACAAGTTTCAATCAAGAATACAATTACGATATCATATATGGACTTACTTTTGCGGACTGTAAAAGCAGTGAAGCAGCCTAGTTATATTACTACCAAACCAACCTTTGTTAAATACATGACTCTTACTTTATAATATAGCCAACCAAGAAGAGAAAATCCTTCTAATTAACAAGAAAAATACACAATACATTTCCAACCTATGTTGTCTAACAATTTCAGCATCAACATAACAAACATAGTCTCTTGTTTGTCATGGAATAAGTATAACAAATACATGGATATTTCTACTTACCTTAGCTTCCAAGATCAAGGTCTCCTTCAAGAACCCTAGAGGGTTTTTTGGCTACCTTTAGAAGTGAAGAAGGAGAGAAATTAGCTTCTTAAGAAAGCTAAAAATTTGCTCCAACGTTTCATGGAATATGTGTTGTTTTTGAACCCTTTTAAAGGGTCACTTTGGCCGAATTTGGCTTGAATTTTTAACCACATATTAGCATATATTAGTAGGCTAGTGATGCTGCAGCTTGGCCATTATACTTGGGCCTAAATGGGTCATCAAGTTAATGGGCCTTGGCTGCCCATTTTCCAAACTAATCTTCACTTACTTTGGGTCCAATTAGTCAAGTAAATTGTGATATAGTTGGGCCCTTTTTATTCATCATATTGGGTTGTGAGTATAGCCCATTTATACTGCTAACATATAGGCCAAAGATATACCATTAACACGGACTTTATTCATAATCGGAATTGGACAACTTTGACGTCGGGCCTTGTCTCCATTTAACTAGCAAGCTTAAGCTAAGCAAGTAGGTGACTCACCTGCTATCTTCCTTAGTCCTACAAGTACCTCAATTGTCTCACTTTATTTAAGGTCGTAATCTCCTCAAATTGACACAAAACATGTATACAGTCAACCCTCTCAAGTGTTAGATACACATATCTCCCTTTAACGCGAGATTCAAACACTTTTAAAAATTGGCATTAATTTGAAAGTCCATATCTTATTTTATGTGCATAGTACTCATACATATAATGTGTGGGGTGTTACATCCTCCCCCTAGGAATATTTTTCCTAAAATGTTAGCACAATTAGGTAGCTTAACTAAGTTCAAACCTTTACTTACACAAACTTTTGATAACACATTAAGTATTCCATCACACGTACCTATTAGTGACCTAATTCTGCATGTTGGACTTCTTCTTTAGCTTCAAATAAGTATGGATATCTTGATTTCATTATGTTCTCAACCTCCCATGTTATCTCTTTTGCCTACTGGTTTCTCCAAAGTACCTTTACTGAAGCTATTTCTTTATTCCTTAGCTTCTTAACTTGGTAATCTATAATAGCAATAGGTACCTCTTCGTACGTGAGATCTTTTATAACCTGTACATCCTCAATAGGAGTGATACGGGATGAGTCACCTATGCATTTTTGAAGCATTGAGACGTGGAAAACTGGGTGAACCATTAAAAGTTCTTGGGGTAGCTCTAGTTCATATGCAACCTTCCCGAACCTCTTAATAATCTGATATGGTCCTATGTAACGTGGGCTCAGCTTTCCTTTCTTACCAAATCTCATAACCCCTTTCATTGGAGATACCTTTCAGAATACCCAATCCCCTACTGAGAATCCCAATCCTCTTCTTCTAATATCCGCATATGATTTGTGATGGCTTTGGGCTGTTTCCAGCCGTTGTTGTATTACCTTAACTTTTTCCATGGCTTGCTGTACCAAATCTGGCCCAAGCAAGCTGGTTTCGCGCACTTCAAACTATCCAATCAGCGAGCTATATTTCTTTCATACAAAGCTTCAAAAGGTGTCATCTTGATACTAGAGTGGTGGTTATTATTATAGGACGGTGACCTACATTTTCTTCCATACAAAGCTTCATAAGGTGCCATCTTGATATTGGAATGATAGCTATTGTTATAGGCAAATTCAATAAGTGGCAATTGGTCCACCCAACTACCTTTAAAGTCCAATGCACAAGCTCACAACATATCCTCAAGTGTCTGAATGGTGCATTCTGCTTGACCGTCTGTTTAAGGGTGAAATGTTGTATTCAAATTCAAGTCCAATGTACAAGCTCGCAACATATCTTCAAGTGTCTGAATGGTGCATTCTGCTTGACCATCTGTTTGAGGGTGGAAAGCTGTACTCAAATTCACTTGTGTCCCTAAGCTCCTTTGGAAGGACTTCCAAAATTTTTTAGTGAATTAAGCTTCTCGGTCAGATATAATGGAGATTAGGACTCCATGTAGCTTGACTATCTCTTTGAGGTATAGCTTGGCATACTCTTCAACTGTATATTCACTTCTAACTGGCAAGAAATGTGCTGACTTTATGAGTCTATCAACTATTACCCATATGGAGTCAAACTTCTAAAATGAGCGAGGCAAACCAGTAACAAAATCCATATTGATCATATCCCATTTCCATGTTGGAATTTTTATACATTGCATATAACCTCCTGGTTTTTGGAGTTCTACTTTCACTAATTGATAATTTGGACATTAAGCCACAAATTCTGCAAGGTCCTTTTTCATGCCTCCCCACCAAAACATTCATCTCAGGTCATGGTACATCTTAGTTGATCTTGGATGGATGGAATATCTGGAATGATGGGCTTCTTCCATTATCCTTTTTCTTAACCCATTAATATCAGGTACATATAATCTATTTTAGCAATATAGTACTCTATTTTGTGCAAGGTCAAAGCTCTTTATCGTACCCTGACTCACCTTGTCTTTAAGCTGTCATAGAACAGGATCCTCGAACTATTTTTCTTTAACCTCCATTACCAATGAAGACGTTGCTGCATTATGTACAACAATCATTTCCTTTGGTGTTTCAAGAAATGATTATATTCCCTTGGTAGAGGTTCAAGAACTGATCTGCATGGGCCTATCGAATCTTTAATGGCAAATAATCATCAAGAAATGCCTCTTTGAACACTTTCCAGGTAGTTGGAGGTGCATCTATATCCTTAGATTGCTTTCAGGCTTCACACCACAATATAGCCACGCCCTCCAACCTATATGTCGCCAACTCGACAGCTTCTATACCACCCACATGCATAATATCTAAAATGCATTGAATCTGATCAATAAAGTCTTGGGGGTCTTCATTAGGATCTAACCCAGTAAATGATGGAGGGTCTAAATTTAGGAAATCATGTATCCTCGTGCCAGTTGCCTTATTTGCACCACTTGCACCTGTAACTAGACCTTCTTGTCTTTGACCTTGGCTAGCAACTATACGAGTCAATAATTGGACTGCATTTCTCAAGTCCTGCACTATAGCATCAATAGGTGGTTCTAGGGGAATTTCACTACTTCTGGGTTCATTAGAAGATGAAGGAGTTGGAGATATCTGTGATGGAGACTCATCTTGAGCCTCATTTCATTGTCTTCCCTGACTGGCTAAACCAACCACCACTTCTACTTCTTTCCCTTTACCTTTGTTTTTCTTGGTTTCTGGCATGCTTGCTGTACAAAATAATTTAGAGGTTAAACATAATCCACCTATTATACTTGGCTCTATAGCATGATCAAAAGAATGAACAGAAAGTAACAACTCTTAAATGCCACGTAACCTCCTGCTTATAAATGTGGTGCACAACAGATCGATAAACAAGACTCTACATAGACACAGCTGTTAGACATAATCCACCAATTATACTTGGCTCTATGGCATGATCTAAAGATTGAACAGAAAGTAACAACTCTTAAATGCCACGTAACCTCCTGCTTATAAATGTGGTGCACAACACATCAATAAATAAGACTCTACATAGACACGGCTTTGTAAACTCCCTAGGATGACCCGCTCTGATACCACTTCTATCACGCCCCAAATCCTATTAAGGCGGACCGGCACCCGTAGTCGATAAGGCTCGGGAGAACCAACCTATATCTATACATTACCTATACATATTATAAGAGA